>JANIWU010000084.1:0-50785 GCA_030705145.1 Hagleromyces aurorensis | reverse complement strand
CCCCGCTGGCGCTGCTCGAGGCGCCGGCACCGGTGCCCGTGCCCGTGCCCGTGCCCACGACGCTGCCGCGCGCGCCAGCCGTGAACGGCGGCGTCACGAGGTCGAGGCCCTGCAGAACACTGTTGATCTGGTCTGACGGGTACGCCTGGTAGTTGCTGGCGTTCCGCGGAAACGCCGTGGTCGTCGTGGACGACGGCGCCGACAGCGAGCTGACGGAGCTGTTGAAGCGCAGCGGCTGGTGTATCGGCATCGGCATCGGCGGCTGGTTTTGGGGCACACCGAAGTACCCGGAGCCGCCCAGCCCGGCGTCTGCGTACATTTTGGGGTAATAGCCCGGCCCGCTGCCGTCGAGGCTCGGTCCCGGGCCCGGGCCCGGGCCGGTTCCGAGCGCTGTGAAGCTGCCGAGGCCCGTGCCCATGCTGACGCCCATGCCCCCCGCCTGGCCGGAGCCGCGGGGTCCGGCGCCGTGCTGCAGCCTGGGGTTCCCGTCCAATTCGTCATAGTCGTCGTCCAGGCCTTTGGTTGTTGGTTCAGAGGCAAGCATCTTTTCTCTTAGCTCTCTGCCCGTGTTTGTCTTTCTTCCACCAGGCCAAACGTTTTTGCCATATATACCCAATCTCACAACTGTTGAATTCTTAGTCATTCTTGTCCCCAACAAGTCTCATCTTATATAGGCTTCAAAGTAGGCGACTGCTTCCTCAAGTGGCCTGTGCGAGGAAGATAAAGGTCAGAGGGCATGGCGAGGGCGTGGTGAGGGCATGGCGAGGGCGTGGTGAGGGCATGGCGAGGGCATGGCGAGGGCGTGGTGAGGGTGGGCAGCAGGCAAGCGCAGGCGCACCCGCGGCTGCGAATGGCCCTGGGAGGAGGCAGTGAGGCGGTTAGGGCTTGCGTCGCAGGCCTGGGCGACTGCTCGGTCGATCGCAACGGGTTCCTTGCACCGCGGCCTAAAAGATAGGCGGCCTGCGCTGGGCGCGCGCGGGGCCCCAGAGCGGTGCGCGGCACCGCGGTCCCTCCGCACGGACTCTGGGCTGCGGGCGGGTCGTGCTGCGAAAGACAAAAGGACAATGGCGCGCCGGCGAAGAAGACACTTCCTGTTACGGGATACTCGGCAGCTGCAGAAACTATAGGGACATTTCGGTTCCTGGAGCGGGCGCGTTTCTTTTTCATGGCCCTGTTGGGCCTGGTATCGTTCTCCGAACGCTAGGGACAGATGTGCCAAAGCTTAACACGGCGGGCACGGGGAGGGAAAGGAAAGGGGAGAGGGCGTGGCCGAGGGCCGGAGAAGCCAGCGCGTGCGTGGCGGGCAGTGCGTGGCGGGCAGGGCGAGCAGGGCGCCCTGGGCAGCGCCCATGCACAGACGCTGCAGCGTTCCAGCCAGGGCGATCAACTTACATAACGGCTATTGTGCGGGCGCAAGCAGCGACAATACTGGGATTTCCTGTGGCACGGCTGTCAGCCAATGGCGGGCGCAGGCGCAGCCAATCGGAGGCGCCGCAGTTTTGGGGCGTGCGTGGGCAGGCCCGATTGGGAACGCGCTGGGGACGCGCTGGGGCGGCTCGGGCACCGACTGGGTGACCGTTGGGGCCGGCGACACATTCGGGGCCGCCCCAGAGGGCGCGCAGGCTCGGACGGCGTCTGTGCCGTTCTAGAACACGGCCGGCGCGGCGACTCAGAGCAGATGAGTCGGCAGGGCGCGGAAAAACGGGCGCGCATCATCTCTGGAAGGGTCCAGGAGAATACGTGCGTTGCGTGGTGCGCGTTGGGGGGCGCTGCATAGGAACGCGCCCAGCCAGGCCGGAGTCCACGTTGTGCGGCATCTGGAAGAGCGCGTGGAAGGGCGTGTGGACGAGCGTTTGCGGCTTGGGGCGCAGACGCCACCGGCGGGGGCGGAAAGCGTTGCCCGAAGCGGAATCGCCTGGCAGTTGGGGCGCGATGTGGTGCGCGGCGGGGCGACGGCAATGCGCGGCTGTGCACGCGGCCGCAGCCGCACCCGAGCGTGGGATCGGCGCCCGCGGAGAAACCGCAGCAGCCGCCCGGAAGCCAGCGTGGCATTGTCGGCGGCCGATGCGGAAATGTGTCAGAGACAGGGACCACAAAGGTGTCAGTGGGCGCGCTGCGCTGCCCTCTGCGTACCTGCGGAAAAACCGGAGCTTCCGCCCAGAGGCCAGCGTGGCGTTGTCGGCTGCGGCTGCCGCGATGTGTCAGAGCCAGGCACGGAGAAGGAGTCAGGCTGCTGCGATAGAATTTCTATCTAGGGTTGGGGGGTAGTCGAGGAAGGGAGGAAGGTGAGGACAATGCACGGAGAGCCGGAGGGCACCGGTGTGATAAGAGCATGGTCAGGTGCCCGATAGTGGCAGTGAGGGCTGGGCAAAGGGCAGAGATCAGAGGGTGCTGGGCACTGGGCGCTGGATAAAAGGCGATGGGTGCTGCGCTATCGAAAATACGCGCCGGGCGGCGATGGAATGCGATGGAATGCGTTGGGTATGCTGGTGTTCGGGTCTGCCGAGCCCAGGCACTGCTTCAGAAAATTGAGTCGTAAATGCACAGTAATCAGCTGAAGAACGTGCTTCCATGCAGGCTGGTGGATGTTTTAGAGGCGCTAGAAGAGCTCACTAGCGTGGTGGGCATCGCCGTGTGACACGATTGCTGTGGGCGACACGCCAGAGCTGCGCAGAGGTCCAACCACCACGAGAAAGCATGTGCGCAATTGAGTGCCCGATTTACGGGCCTCTTCTCGAGCAAGCTGGGCTTGGGAGTCCCAGTGCCCAACCACACGCTAGGTGTGGCCGGCCAAATACACCCATGCACCACATATGTTTTTATCAAAAATTTTGCCATTCGCTCACGCATGTTTGGCGGCTCCTGATCGCTCCAGGCGGTGCAACGACAGCACCTGGCCTATTCAAAATTTTTCCACCCAGCTTGGATCGCGCTGGTGTTCAGCGCTGTCTGCCGGCGGCTGCGCCCGTCGGCGATCGTTTGCGCCCGGACTTCTCCCTTACCCGCCCCGCCCCCGAATTAAGGAGCAAATGACAAATGCTAACCTAATGCGCGATGCGAGCGTATATAAACGGCCCACCCCAGATCTCGATCAATTGCACGCCCAGCGACACCCACAGCACCACACACCCATCACCACCCCTCCCAATGGTTCACGTTCGCAAATTCGCAGAAAGCTCCGACCTCGCCAGTGCGCTCGCCACGTACCTGGTCGCACAGCAAGACAAGGCGCTCGCCGCCAAGGACGACTTCACCGTCGCCATCAGCGGCGGCTCGCTTGTCAAGGTGCTGCACAACGCGCTCGTCGGTAACCCCCGCGTGCAGTGGCCCAAGTGGAAGATCTACTTCTGCGACGAGCGCATCGTGCCGCTCGACCACGCCGACAGCAACTACGGTGCGTTCAAGACCGCCGTGCTCGACCCGCTCGCCAAGGCCGCCACGCCGGGCCCCACCGTCTACACGATCAACGAAAACCTCGTGAGCGGCGACGCCTCGACGAGCGAGGAGCGCTACCGCGCGCTCGCACGCGACTACGCCCAGCGCCTCCCTGGCGCGGGCACCGCCGCCGTCGGCGCCGTTGACGTGCTGCTGCTCGGCTGTGGGCCCGACGGCCACACCTGCTCGCTGTTCCCGGGCCCCGCACACGCATACCTACTGCAGCCCGGCGTCCAGCCCGTCGAGTGGTGCCACGACTCGCCCAAGCCACCATCCGACCGTATCACGTTCACGCTGCCCGTGATCGCCCGCGCCGCCGACATTGCCTTCGTCGCCGAGGGCGAGTCCAAGCAGCAGATCATGAAGGCCATCTTCGACGCGCAGGACACCACGCTGCCCACCGCGCTGATCAACAAGTTGTACGGCGACCGCGTGACCTGGTATGTCAATGATGCGGCATTTACCGGCGTCCAGAACACCTCCGTTTTGGTCTAAATAGACTCCTGTACAAGATGTATCGACAAGTAGCAGCCGGCGCCGCCCAGGCGTGTCCTAACGCATCGTACCCACCGTGCCCACCGTGCCCAATGTACCCACCGTGCCCACCGTGCCCACAGTATCCACCACGGAAGCCCGCGCTGCCACGGGCGACGGGGCGACGTCAATCGCCACGCCCATCGCGGCCACGCAGGGCGAAATACCGCACGGCCGCTGGCGAGCCCAGCTGCGGAACGTCGTCCATTGTACAGGCACCCGCACGCACGCATACACGCCCACACGCCCACGCCCATTCCGGGCCTCAGCGCATGGCACCGCACGCTGACGAGAACCGCTCGTTTGGTGCCACGGCCTCGAGCCGTTTTGGTGCTTTGCAGTGCTCGAGAAGCTGCGTCCACAGTTGCTTTTGGCTAACTCCATCAATGTCTGTATACGCAAACGGCCATCAATGCCGGCTGGCTGCGCGCGGGCTGCGCCGGAGCTCTCCCTCTGCGGAAATTTTCGTTTTCCAAAATACCCAGCCGGGACGGAAGCGCAGCAGATCCGTAGATCCAAAACGTTCTGAACAACGATGACAAATGGCCTCGAAAATCCCGTCACCAGGGCCGCAGCGGCGCTTTCACCGCTCCAACAGGCAGCCTTTGTTACCTAAAACTTACGCATAGTCATCGGGCCGGAGAACGGAGGCTGGACGCTACCGCTGCATGCTGTATCGAACAAGACAATACAGAGAGCGGGCGACTCACGGTAGGCTGCTAGCGCCAGGGCCAGGGCCAGGCCGGAGCCAGAGCCTGCGCGGGGGCCGGCCTGGCGCACGGAGCGTGCGCTGCGCATGCCGGCGCTGCCACGGCCAGCTCTGGTGGCGCCCCAGACCGTGCAGATCCGCACGGCACGCCAGTGCGGGCGCCTGCTGCGCAGCACCAGGGCCCCAGTGGGGAGCGAAATAATTTTCTACCTGGACAGCGTCTATATATATGCGCCAGGCCTTTGGCCTGCGTATATAAATAACGGCGAGCTGGCCGCCCGCAGCCGGGGAGCGCGAGGCCTGGCTCACGGCGGCCGTGCTCGAGCTGCGTTATTGTCCATCTGCTGTCCGGGAATTTGCTACAGCGGGAACAGCCTGGGTCGCAGAGCAGATCCGGTGCTGGTTATATATATATATGGGCGTTGCGCAGGCAAACTGGCTGCGACGGACGGAGCAACGACTCGACTATTTGAGGTGCCAGTGCGCGGAGCGGACACAGTGAGCGTTGGGCAGGCTGTGAGACGGCGATGCAATCGAAAACTTTCATACACCAGCTACACACGATTCTGCACGAGCCGGAGCTCAGGCCGTGGATTGCCTGGGACGAGCGCGCGGAGGGCAGCGGCGCGGGCGATGCCAAGGTCTTCACGCTGCGGCCGTACTGTTCGGAGTTCAGCACGCTCGTGCTCAAGCGCTACTTCAAGCACGGCAACATCAGCAGCTTTGTGCGGCAGCTGCACATGTACGGTTTCCAGAAACTGAGCGCGCTGAAGGAGAGCGCGATGGCGGACGGCGCACAGGGCGGCACACAGGGCCCCGCGGGGCCCCGCCAGTTTCCAGTATCAGACAGAGCAGCGACGAAATGGACCTTCGTGCACCCGTCGGGGCTGTTCACGCGCGACGCCGACCAGGCCCAGCTTGGGCGAATACCGCGCAAGAGCGCCGGCGTCGGCAAGGACGGAAAGCGGAAAAACATACTTTCTCCGGTCTGTGTGAATTATATCGGCGGCCGCGAGGACGAGCCGGAGCAGGCTACGCCAAGCGCCCCCTGCGCGCTTTCTCCGCGCACAGCCGCCGACAGCAGCCTCCGAGCCGCGAAGACGCGACCGCACAGCTCGCTCCCCACGCTGGTGCCTTCCATGTACCGGAACATCCTGGTAGACAGGGCCAGGGCCGTATCGACCCCCGAGATACCGGCCCATTCGGGAAATGCCCGGAGTTTGCACAGCTGGGCGGCGGCACGCGAGTCGCTGCCGCGGCCGGCCTGGCTTCCCGTATTCGAGACCCTAGGGCGAAGGGGTGCAAACCCTGGACCATTGTCAGGGCTGGCGGAGGGCGAGAACGAGGGCGAGGTGCGCATAGACGAGTACCGGGCTGTGCTGCAGCAAAACATCCAGACACTCAGGGAGACGCTCGTGGCACTGACGGAGCTCGTGTTTGCGATCTCGGGCGGGGTGCCGCAGAGCGAGCGCCAGCGGGCCCTACAGATGCTGGGCGATCTGCGCGAGCAGATCGTCCGCCAAGAGCATCTCTGGGCGGCGCTGGCCGTGCGTAACGAGGCCGCCAGAGGCTGGTCCAGGACCAGTCCGCGCTTCGCGCCCGCTGTGCCCGTTACCATAGGCGGCGGGAGCCCGCATACGGGTGCGGCGCACCCTAATTTAGGGCTGCCGCCGACGGAGGTCAGGATCGTCAACGGGTGGAAGCAGCCGGCGTCACCGCCCCTGACACAGGGCAGTGGCTCAGAGCCCGATGCAGCGCCGGCCAATAAGAAGTTCTGTTGTTAATAATATTGGGGACTCCGGTCCTTTGTCCTTTTGATCTTTTATGGCTATGTAACGTTTGATTTTCAGTAAGAATAGATCTATTGTTTTCAGAAGCGATTGTCGTCCCGATGTGGAAATTAGACCTGATTATCGCTTCAGGTAAGTTTTCCCGACCGGCGAAGGTTGGGTTGGGGAAGCGGAGCAGGGTGTCTGGGTCTGGAATTGTTGGGTCCCGGGGGGTAGCCCCCCCCCCCCCCCCCCCCAGGGCTCGATGCGTGCCTGGTCAAGGCTCCGCCGCGACAAATCGTGCCCTAGTTGTCCTGGCAATTACCTAAGCCGAGGGCACAAGCCATCAGCGCGCACACTTGCGGGGTGTGGGCTGCAGACGGGCCTGCAGCGCCTGGAAGCCGGCCGCAGACGGTAAATAACGCGCACAGCTGCGATTTACATTTCTGGTGCAGGAGCTCTGCATTCCCGCCGCCAACTCTATTTAAGCTCGTGCTGCGACCGTGTCGTGGAAACCGGAAACAGGAAGCGATAGGACAAAAATTGGGCAAGCAAGGCATGGGGTGAATGGGTGTGGCTCCGTGTGCAATGACCAGGTTGGAACGAGTTTCAGACCGGGGTTGTTCTGTAGTCTATTATGTGGTGTCTGGGTTAAGAGGGTAGTGTGTATGAGATTGGGTGTGGCCCTACAGCTGCTATGGATGAAGCAGATGTAGCCAGCAGCAACACAATTTGAAAATTATTGGAAAGCTCAGAGGGTGCAGTTTTGTGCCTCTGGGAGGGAGATAATGTCTGTCGTTGGACGTGATTTTGTCATGAAATAGCGGCATAAGAGCAGAGCTCACTCTGTGCAGGTGTGAACGAAAGATAAAATTGTAATGCCAGTATGATGGGTTAAAAACATGCAAGTTTTGAATCAGTTGACGTTGTAGTCTTGCTGGCCACCGCCTCCAACTAACAGCAGAGAATTCCACATAACCGTACACAGTGATATGTTCTATTCATACCAGAGATGAACTGTTGGGTTGCAGCCCTTGAGCTCTCCCGGAGTAGCATTAGCATGAAATTACTCAAGGCAAAAATACCCTCGGTCTTGAAGGTTAGCAGGGTTGGGCACGAAAGGCTGCGCAATGTTGTTCTTGTCGCATCTAAGTTATATCGTGTTATACGAATACATTTGACTCTAATGAACTGGAAGAATACTGCCCTAGAGAGAATTCCCTGCAACTCATTACTAACTTTCGCGGTAGTTTGAATTTATTTTAGGTGTTAGACACAAGTGGAAACACACACCAAGGACCCATTACTACCCCCAGCTGCAGATGGAAAATACATACTATCTACGTATATGGTGATGTGTTAAAAGACATGCCTTTCAACCCCAATCTACGAAAGAACCAGTCCCAGTTCCGGCTCTCGCCCTGTAGCTACGGTTTGAATTAAATTCATACTATTTCAAGGTTTACCACAAGAACAGAGCCTGGGTCAAGGGTTCCATTTGCTTTTGTCCGTTGAATATGATATGTACCTATAATTGTAAGCCATCTTCTCCCGTGCTATGATGAACCAAGTCTTGACCATTTGGAACATGGATTACATTGTTGACAAAAGTGCTAGAGTGGTCCGCAAAACTCCACATTAGCGAAACTCCCAACTATTAAATGACAAATATTCATTCGTGTATAGTGATGATTATAAACCTCTTAGCAGACATCCCGTTTCTCCTGCCATTCTCTTGTAAGGTGGTGCGCTGCATACTGCAACAGTATGCAACCGCTATGCTTCTTTACTATTCTGCTTCACCCCATTATCCCAAACGTCTGTCGAATATGCGACAAATCTCTGTCCTGTGGTCATATTTATAAATACATGGAAAATACATGGTCAGTACGTAGTATAGTAGTATATACACCAATACGCAATGCTAAGGTATAAGTTTATCAGGATCATTGTTGTTGCATGTATTCGTTCGGGGAAGTAAAGTGCTTTGCCGTGGCTATGCATGTCTTTCGGTATAATTAGTGGCTGTTGATAAAACATAGATGTGAAAAATTAGGTTGAAAGAACAAAAAATATAATTGTGTATGGTAACTCCGTTTCTCTAACTTTTGCAGGTATATTTCATGTCTGGGTCATTGCCTTGTCTGCATAAATTGTCTCTATCTTGTGTATTGTAGTGTTCAGGTATGTGTAGGTGGGTCATAATGTGTCATAAAGGGTTGCTTAATTTGTATGCAGTTTTACTGGTCAACAGTCTTCTTTGTTCCAGTGGTTTCTATTAACAGTGCCCGGGTCTGCTAGTGGCAAGTTGGGCGTCCATAAGGATGGTTAAGTTACAACGGTCATGTGTGTTCAGTTCCAGACTGTTGGTCCTATTGCATGGGTTCAGTTTACTCCATCATAGAATCATAATGCCGTTTGAAAAGCGGTTTTCGTAAACGATAGGACAGAATCAAAATCTTACATCAATAAAACAAGGCGTTCCAGCAACGAATGCTGTGTGAAAAAGTATGTTGTTCCCCTCCCATTTCTATCAACAACCATGGCAATTGGGAAATCGGTCACTTATTTCTTAGCATAATTTTCTTGTCGGTATTAGTATACCTCTTTGTATTCTCACATAAATTGATGATTAAGCGCATCTTGCAACAAACAGTTGGCTAAATGAAGTTTGAAAGTCTTCAAGTGTATGCATCTCTGACGGCTATACAACTATCGTTGTACTTGCGCCAGTTCCGTTCACAAACTCTATTCTAGTATCTGGTATTTAATTCTCGTGGTATGTTTTTTATCAGAGGTTTTCGTCATTTGCCATCTCGCTTTGTCGCGTTGGCAGAATTGCCAAAATATGCCTTTCCGGTGTTCATATTTGAAACCGGCTGGTTTTGCATCATGTATGTGCCATGAACAACGGGAACTGCATTTGTGGCAAGAAATTGTACCGGTTGCATCGTGTTGTGTGAAGGCGCTGTAATCAACGAAATTGGCTGCCAAGTATTACTTGGTGTCAAGTAGTTGGGAGCTGTCATATAATTAATCATATTATTTGAGCGGTCTTGTTGTTGACTTCTCATCGCTTTCAAAAACTTGTGGTTATATGGACCGCTCAAAACATCGTGAAATGACGAACTCCTCATCTCTTTCCTAAATTTTTTGTAGTCATAACTTCCAACATAGGCGGATCCCGAACTATCTTCAGCGTTAGCATTAGTTGCTAGCATTGTTGCTGGTGTTGTTGGACTCATTACTGCCGCTAAGGAAACAGATTTCCCCCCTTGGGCTGCAATAGATTTAGCCCTTTTCTGAGCAAACGAGACGTGCAAAACGCAGTCATTTGACAAGCAAATGCCGTTTGTAGCAGACATGGCCCGAGAAGCATCTAACGGATTTTTAAAGCAAACAAAACCATAACCCCTTGATGTCCCAAAAAGTGATCTTTTTAGTCTGTCCTCCTGTAGAGTTGATTTCTCTATGTCCGTGGAAGGAGTGGCGTTCTCCTTCGAATTTGATAGGCTATTGATAGACGTGGACGAACTACTGCTCTGGTCTTCATGATATTTCATCTTACCTCCTCCCACGGTGATTATTTTGGCACTGATTATTTCGCCGAATTTTTTGTAGAACTCGTAGAGATCGCTGTCTCTCCAATCTAACGGTAAATGTTTTACATATAAATTGGATTCTTGTTGCTCTCTCGTTGGAATCGGCAATGTCATAGATGGGTTGGTCTGGATAATTCCATACGGATTTGGGTTGTATGATATCATTTGATAGGGTGTTAAATAGTTATTCGGATTTACTGGGCTTCCGATTTTGTATAGTGGATCAACTTCAAACGATGCGTCTGGTTGACTGCCTATTGATCGAAGTGTATGACTAGAATTTGGATATGGAAAAAAGATGTTGTTGTTATGGTTGCTCTCTAGCATTGGATGTACGTTTGTTAACCCTCGGCTGTATATTCCTGAAAAATGAATATTTTGATTCAAATTATTGTTGATAATGGAACTAGAGCCTGTTTGTGACTGAAGCTGTTGCTGTTGGTGGAGCATTTGCCTCTGCTGAAGGGAATTTTTATGATGAATTGCCTTGTTCACAATCAGTTTATTACCTAGCCAAATGTAGTCGTTAAACACATCAATGGCAAGTAAAGCTTGCTCATGAGTTGCAAATTTCACAAATCCGTATCCCTTTAACTCACCTCGTTTCGATTTGATATCAGGTGCTTCAGCGGTCGTTGAGTCCAGCAATTCGGTATTACCCGTTTTCGTATCGTCGTCATCAATGGCAGTGGAAGAAGCTTCATAATCAGAATGTATATCGTTAATTACATCAAGAGCCAAGATCTTTGTATTTGTCTCTTCATCACTGTCAGGAGTCGAAACCGTTTTCTGAGGGAAATAGTGGGAAACAATTTTCACGTCAGCATCTTCATGGCCTTCCGCATTTAGAGTTCCATGTATGAATAATAAAACCTCGTTCTCAGATACCAATTGCAGTGAATCTGGATGTATCGTTGGTAGATTTCCAAAAAATACGCCTTTGAAGCTTGTATCATTCATGCTCTCTTTGATATTATCGTGATAAAGCCGCTCTCGTTCCTTGCGCTCGACATGATAGTTGATAAATAGAGTAGATCCACTCATCAACTGTCCGTTTAACTCTTTTATGCATATCGACGCTTGGGAGCCGAGTGGATACGAAACAAACCCGTATCCCAGCGATTCGTGAGTGACTGGATCAAATATAATCTTAGAAGAGCTGACAGGTCCAAATTTCGAAAATATCGGAACCAACTGGTCCACCGTGACGTGTTTGGGTATTCCCCTGATGAAAAGATTTCCGGCGTGTGCGAGTGCATGTTTGTTGATGCTTATAGACCATTTGCTAACGATTTCGGAGCACAGCTCAGACTGCGCCAGGAACTTGTGAGATTTGGCTGCCATCTGTGTCATGGAGTTTCTTCGTTTGTACTGGAACTGCAACACAACGTCAAACATCCAGTCCTGGACCTTGTCGTCGATGTACTTCGCATACGGTTCCTGGCCCTGTTCAAAAACATAAATCTCTCTATTCTCTTTAAGGATCTCCTCCCGCTTCGAGTCCGGAAGGAACTCGTAGTACTCGACGTTCTCGGCCTTCACCTTCGTGCCCTTGTATACATAGTTGAGACGCTCGAGCTCGCCAAGAACACCGGTTTTTGCGGACCGCTCGTGTCGCTCGCGGTCCTTCCTGCTGTTCTCCACCTCGGTCTCGTACTTTTTCCATTTGATCCGCACGGTGATGAGATTGGTATTGGCAAGGTGCTCGAATTGCATCCTCGAGCCCCCTGCCTCCACCGTCCGTTCTGGGTTGTGTGCACGGCTCAACTTTACGTCTTCGAATTCGGGTGCTGCTAGTTCTCGATGCGTCAGAGTTTCACTATGCGTCTCACTGTGGCCTGCGGTGTGTTTTTTGAAGCGCTTCTCGACGTGCTTCTCGCCGTGCTTCTCGATGTGCTTCGGGACCTGCGGCCTGCTGCGTCTGTGGCCGTCCTGCTCACCTGGCTGCCTTGCTGGTCGTGGGCTTGGCGTGTCGGCGGGCCTGTGCGCTGCTGGTTCGTTCCCGTGCCCTGTGCTGTGCGTCCGCTGCTGGCTCTCACCTTCGTCCGTGCTGTCTCTGCGCTGCTGTGGCGACGTGGTCGTTGTTGCTCTGCCAGTCTCGACCTCGAGCTCTTGTTCCCGGCTTGGATCGCGTTCACTTGCACCCTTAGCTTGCCCGTCGCAGTTGCAGTTGCAGTTGCTGGTGCGGGACCCGTTGGCGTCGCTTTCGATCTCACTTTTATCCTTCCAGGACTTCATTTTGCCATCGTTTCCCAGACCTTGTCTTTTTTCTGTTTCCTGCCAGAATGTTTCTGACGTTCAAAATTTTTTCTGGACACTGGTCCTCTTAAGTTCCCTCGAGGGATCTTCTCCTACATTTGTGATACGGGAAATGCTCTTGGATGTGTCCATTGGCTAAAAAAGTAATCACCTTCCTATCACAGCGCGCTTCGCTGGTGCGCCACTCGTTCGTACGCCCGATGCCCGGCAGCTTGGCCGGCCTGTGCTAACGGCGATTCTCTGCTGTTCTTTCCACTTCGATGCTAGGCCAGCGGAATCGTCGACAGCCAACCATGGGACGCCAGCAGCTCGGAGGGTTGCTCGGCCTGCCTGCCATTCCTGGACCAACATAGTTCATTTAGGTTCTAATTTCCGTAACATCCCAGTGCTTGGGCTCTCTTGAGCAAAAATCTCTTTTGTAGATCGCCGTCTGGTTGCATCGCTATTCTTCCTTGGAGTGCGCTCTTGCGAGCGCGCGACGGTAAGCCCTACTTTAGGTCCGTTGCGGGCAAAGCCCTCGGAGGCGAAGATCGCCACTTCTTGGAGGGTAGTCACTAAAAGAAACGGCTGTCTTGGAGATCTTGGTATGTTACGCAAGCAGGATCTGCCAGATCCCCCCGAGTCGCGGGTGTCTGGGATGAGCGATGCCCTAACTCGGCAGCGGTCGGTGTGTGGTTGTTGGGCCCAACGGCGCAGACCCCTAGGGATGGAAAAGGGCTGCTTTTAGATTAGGTTAGGTTTTTGTCTGTTTGTTTCGCGCGCACAGACGTTGGGTCTCGTCGGTTGCAATAGGGCTACAGACGCACAACCCTAATACGGCTAGGGCGCATCCGGCCGCTGCCCGCTGCCCGCGAGCAGCACCAGAACTCACAATTTGGGTAATAATGGTCCGCGCTATTGTTGTCGTGCTGCGGGCTTGCCGCGGATCTCGTATGCGACGCCTGGAGGCCTGTGTGTTTTGGTGAAGGGCGAGACTCGCCATTCTATGCATGAAAACGTAACCCCGTTCTTGCTGGACGTCATGTTATTTTGTCGACCAGCTCGTTACTTGACGTCGATGCAGCGGACCGGCAGCCGGCATACCACGGATGTGGTTCCGTGCACTGTATCGAGCTCGGCAGTTTGTGCTGGAGATGGCGAGATCTGTCGAGCACAGCCCTAGCAGCCGCGTTGTGGGCTCAGTTGAGCTCCCGGGTCGAAAATAGACCCACTGCGACATATGGACAAGGGTGAAGGCGTTATCTGACAGAGACCCGCAAGTGCAGCCGCAGACAGGCGCGCAGGCCGGTCACCGCTGCCGCTGCTGCCCTGGCCGTTTGTCGCAGACATTGCACTCCAACTCTAATCCAGGCACGCTGCCTACTGTGGTATCGCTCGATCATATTTTCCTATTTCGGAACAGGATCGCCGCAGCGCACGTTGCAAGCCCCACAATGGCCGCACCAGGCACCACAGACACCAGCGCAGGCCGGACGGCCTCTGCCCCTTTCTGAGGTGCCGCCGTAAACCGTCCGGTTCTTTTTCGCCTCGGAAAGAGAGCCCGCAGGCAAGGCAGCTTTTCGCCAGCAAGGCGGGTTTGGTGGGAAACGGAGCGGGTCACCCGCCATCCCGGCGGAGAGCCCAGGCGCAGAGGGCGGAAGTGCAGTTCCACCGCTGCGGCCCGCCCGACAATGGCGGCGCGTTTCAGGACGCGTCTCACGTGGGCGGGCCGTGGCGTACCCATGGCAGCATGGCTCACCTACAGCAGGCTGCTGAACTCGCTGGAACGCAGCGTGTGGATCCACGTGCTGCGCTGAAGCAGCTCGACAAACGCGCGGAGCTGTGCGATCCGGCGCACCGTGCGTAACGAGCCCACGACCAACAGCTTGCACTTGGCCCTAGTCACGGCAACGTTGAGCCGGCGCAGCTCCTGCAGAAGCGAGCTCGAGCCGCGCGTCTTCACCAGTGATACCATTATGCACTGCTTCTCGCGGCCCTGGAAGCGGTCCGCCGTCAGTAACTCGACGTCGCGGAACTCGTCCTCGATCAGCATGCTCTTCAGCAGCCGCACTTGCGCCCGGTACAGCGACATCACGCCGAGGTCGCTGGCGGCCAGGCCACTCGCGACCAGCGTCTTGACGCAGCGCGCGATCAGCTGGGCCTCGCCCGCGTTGGTGACGCCCTCGGCGCCCGCGCTGCCTGGCACGCCCGTCTCGGCCATCTCTGGGCACTCGTCGGTGTCCACGAACACCACTGCGCGGTCCACCGAGAGCACGTCCCGCAGCCAGGCCAGCTCGCAGCGCACCTCCACCGCCAGCTGCTGTCTCGCAACGCGCTCGCTGCCGCACTTCAGCTTCCCGCCGTAGACGAGAGCGTTCGCCAGCGACGCGATGTCCTCGTGCATCCGGTACTGGTCCGTCAGCTCGGTGACGCTGGCGGGAAACTCTCTTGCCAGCGCCTCGAACAGCGACACGTTCAGGCCGCCGGCGCTGGCCGCCCGGCTGGACACCAGCGGCGGTAGCTGCTCGTGGTCGCCAACGAGCACAAACTTGCGGCCCAGACGAATGGGACCCAGGGCTATTGGCAGGCTGATTTGGCTGGCCTCATCAAGAATAACCCAGTCAAAATCGTCGTCCCGCAGCTGTATCCACGAGTCGTCGGTGGACAGCGCCGTCGTGGCGACAAGCAGCGAGCTGTTGATCGTGTGCTTTAGGCTCTCCGGATCCTTGAAGTTGCCGTACGCGGGGATTCGGTGCTGAACCTCGTCGTGGACCTTCCCCCAGGAGCCCAGCCGGACGATGCAGTCGCTCTCGATGTCGTTTAGCTTGATCAGAATGTTATCCACTGCGGAATGTGTGTACGAGGACAGCAGCACGCTTTCTCCGCGCGCCAACAGCATTCTCACCAGTTCCGCTATTAGCGTCGTCTTGCCCGTACCAGGCATTCCCTGGACGAGAGCGTAGTCCTCCGCGGCAAGCGCGCGCTCGACAGCGGTGTACTGTGCGCCGTTTAGCTTCTGTCTGAGATCTTCCGGGAGTTTCGCGCTGGACGCAAATTTGGGCGCTACGTGGTCGACCAGCCAGCGCCGCATACGGTCATCGCCACCCATTGAGGGCTTGTAGCCCTCGGGTGCCGGCGGTAGAAATAGGTTCAGTATGTTGAAACGCGATTTCGCCAACATTTGATGCGATTCGCTCTTGTCAAGCCGATAGGTGTTTTCATTTTGAAGGGTGATGAGTTGGCCAGTAGACGCACCTGCTGGGGGTGATACCGTAGAATTTATCAGTCTTCGCCGCACTGTTACGCTTATGAAATCCGACGTAATCTCCGTGACAAACCCGGTGCAAAACGAGAAGTGGCCCTGTTCGTCACTTATCGTAACCATGTCTTTGGGAGAAAATGTTGAATCCAAAATCGACCGCTCCAGTGAACTTTTGGAGCTCCTGACAAAGGTGTACAAGTGTTTGTTTGACTCTATGTTAATGGGGTATATGTCATATATGGTCAGCTGTGATATGCAACTTCGCGAGCTTAGCTCACGGACAGAAGACTCCTGCAAAAACAGATTTTTGTTTGTCGAACAGACTTTTGATTCCTCCTTAATAATCAGATCATTGTATTTGCTGAAAAACTCCTGGTTCGCCACAATGTTGGGCAGCAAGTGGTTTGTAAGCGTCTGGTACTCTCCGGCCACCAGACCACTTGCTTCTTCGGTGCCATTCTGGACAAGCTTGTTCATTACCATGCATGTCTCTTTGACAAAGCAACTATCACACAGCGAGCTCCCCAGTAATGGAGGCATCTTTGGTGTTATCCGTCCAAAAGACGTAATTTCATTCAACTGGTATTTCAGAAAAGTTGAGAGTTGGTTTCGTGCCATCAGAATATGCTTGATGGAATGCAGACTGCTGGGGAATTTTGTATATGCAAAACTGTTTGTGTAAAGTAGCAAAAAAAAATCAACAGAAAAATCGTATTTATCCCTGAGCAGCAAAGTGTATATCATGCCTTGAACCTCATGACTCACAGTCCTTCTTTTCCCAGTTTTGATTTCAAGTGGTACTACAAAATCACCATTGTTCGTATGTGCTGTGACAGTGGCATCGAGATATCCCCTGAGCCCTAATGGAGGTGAAACTACGCTCTCTTCGATATCCCGAACATTGGAAATTGATAATTGCTCTTTGTCTCTGGAACCGGAAACAGACACGTCCGAGCTATGGTTCGACTTCCTGACAAACTTGTCGACAAACATTTGGACATTTTTGACATGCTCCGCAATTATTTGATCTCTGATCTCATCTATGTTCTTTCCGCAGCACAACACAGCATAAGAGAAATTTTGCATTAATAAATCCAACTTCTTTATAATGTCATCGTATGATGTCTTCCCATAGTTTGCCTTCTGTTCTAGGCAATACTGGAGCAGCTCGTGGACAATATTTCCGATCGTCATGGCAATATTTGGTTCTCCCCGAGCATCTTCTATCGTCTGGTTTAAAAAGGCCCGCCTCAGGCATTCTGTTGCATTTCCGACCGTAGTTGCTGAGAGTATGATATCTGGATGAAGAATCAAAAGGTTGTCGTTCGGGAGCCCTGTTTTCTGATCTTTGTCATCAGATAAAAGTCTTTTGTTGTCAACGTTGCTTCCCTCAAAAATGTGGATAACGTCACCTTCCTCGTAGTCTAAGTTCACCCAAGGCTGTCTTACAACCACTGGTGCAGTATTTCCTTCGCGGTCAATGCATGTTAAAATCTTCTGCATACCTACTTTGGGTAGTGACATCTCTCGTATACTGAGAACCACCAATCTGACCATATTTTTACCAGGGAAGGGAGTTCTGGCCAATTCACTGTACTTGCTCAATTTATCATCAGCGTTCGCAGATGCTGTGTCGGTGTTTTCGGTCGTTCGCTCGACTTTTGGGTCATCATTAACATAAAGGTTCGTGGAAATCTGTGATTCCACTTCTGTGATAAGATTGGCGTCAAACGAAGTCGCTTGGCCTACTTTATTAGGTTGTGGAAGATTGCTGTCTTTCTGTGCCATTTTGTTGCTGTTTGACGTTTGAAGGTAGTCCATGAGAGAATCGTCTGAATTCTCATCAGAGTGCGCATGCACCTGGCTGATGGGCTCTCTGGGAACGCCAACGTTCTCAACAGAATACTTCACTGAACTTTGTTCTGCATCTGCCGTTTCTTCATGTGGTCCTTGTGGCTGGTCGGCCGTCTTTCCTGCAGTATTAGTCTTCCCGGGAAACGTCTGACTGATGTGTCTACTCGAGTCAGAAATCTCCTCTGAGGACAATTTCGGCTGGCTGGTGACCTGTTCAGTAGCACATGGCTCGCTTGGGGGATCCTTGGGTGGGCGGCCAGGCGCATCAGCAGCAGTGTGCTCCGCTGTCGGGCCCATCGAGTGCCGGTTCGAGTCCGTGTACCGCTGCGTGATGATCTCAATTAGGGAGTCGTCATCTTCCTCGAGAGGATGCCTGTCAGGTGCGTGATCTGCGGTGTCACTCCTGCCCGGCGAAGACGGCAGATCTGTCAGCGCTCGCTTTATGGGCTGTGGTGGCCGCAATCCGCCCTCCATATCGCCCAGGATGTCATCAATGTCGCGCAAAGACTTACGAACTGTCTGTTCCCTATTTTTGAAGAGGTCTCCGTTTCGCAGCTTTTCGTCGCGGGTGGGTATATCTTGCGCGGAGGACGTAACGGAGCCCAGGTTCAACACATTTTTGAGCGTTCTCGGTAGCATTGGCGTCGACAGCGGGTCCTGGTGGCTGTCTAGGCCCTGGAAATTGTCTGAATCGCGGTCCGAGCAGCTTTTTCGGTCGGAGAACTCGGGCCCGTCCCTTTTTGGTGTGTATCGCCAGATCACTTCCTCCGGCTTGTCTGCAGAAATTGGATAATTCCCGAATTCCTCGAAGAGTTCCATCGCAGTGTGAGCCTTGCGGCTGTTTAATATCTTGTTGGTGTTTATTCTAGTGGTAGCAGCAGTTGCGCTGGCAGTGGGCGGTGTTGCCGGTTTCGGTACGCTCTTGCGGACCTGTGCCGCCGATATGGATCGGACAATTGTGGCCTCTGGTTTCTCGCCACCATCCAGACTGTTCATAGGAGCCAATTGGTACTTCTGTTTGCGCTTCGTCTTGTTGGCTGGTTGCCTCTTCTGCACTCTTGAGTGTTCATTATATGTGTTTCTTTGATCCTCTGGAGTCGCAATCTGGCTCCCGCTCCGCTTTTTCTCCGGGGTTTTCGGCATATAGGCAAAGTTATGATGCCTTTAATTATGTACCAGGTTTTATACACTGGTATATGTATAATTACACTGTTGGGCGCTGTGCTCAGACTATGACCCTCTATTACAGTGCTCTCTTTCTCCTCCCAGTGGTATATTGCATTGCATCTCTATATGTTTGATCCAGACATTTTCCAAAATAACACGTGACCAAAATCCGTGCCCTGCACTGTGCTTGAATCTACTACGACGTAAGGTGCTATATAAACAGGATGGCTTGAGCTTTCTTTGGACACTTCAGACGGCCACAGGCCATCCGTGTAGTACTGGGCCATGCCTGACATCTTACTGAATCACCTAACATGGCTGGGTATAGCCCAACCATGCCCAAAAGTATAGCGTGTCTAATACAAAACGGATCGCTCAGCCATCTTGCCAGTTACATTCCACATTTGAATGTTCTTCCATCGCACGGCTCAGTGTCGTACTACGACACTCAGTCCCGTGAGATGAATGACTGATAAGGCGTAAAGCGGTTCGCCTTGGACTAAGAATATGTGTGCGCCATCTACTGCCACGAGCTGTGTGTCCAGCCTCACCACTTGTGTGCGCACAGTTTTGCCGCAGTGGTAGGAAGTGGATTCATCTTGCTCGCAGAGTAGCGTACGGCAGCGTTTGGTTAGTAACGTCTTCGTTTGTCTTGGGGTTGGTCGCAACTGCGACTCGCGGCTATACATACCTTGGGAATTTTCACGAAGCTGTAGTCCACGAGTGCTCCCTCGCTGTCCTTTCGGTGTCCGTTAGAGTTTCTCCGACGAGGGGGTTTTTTCTTCGTAGGATACTCTTGCTCGTTATTTCTTCGTTTCTTGTACTGGCCCTTATCCCAGCGTTCGTCCAAGCTCTCGTCCACGGTTTGCACATCATCAAGTGGGATAATATCGTCCAATGGACGTTTTGCAGTAGTTTGTATCTTGAGTTTTCCCTGGTTAGCTGTTTTGTTATAGGTTGCAAAATTGGCATTTTTCGCTGAGTTAGTAAACTTGTTGGGGGGGTTGTTTTTCCCCATGTTTGCATCCTCTGGGCACAAAAGTTCGAAAACCCTCCGCACATCATAGATCAGTGAGGACTCCATATTCTTCAAAATTCTTTGAGTTACTGGATTCTTGTACTCCTTGGTGAAGTTTTGCTTTTTCAGAATATCTGCAAGCTCTTGAAGCTGGCCTTTGGCTTGGAAGGTGAATTCCCGGACCTTGTCTGAGACTTCTCTGAAATCAAGAAATTCTTCAGAGTTAGTTTCCAACATGACATTTGGTGCATTCTTCTCTTCACATACCGGTGAAGAAGCTTGTCTTCGCCCTTTGGGATCTAGATCCATCTCAGAGTCGGAGTTTTCTACCTGGACAAACTCTCCATTCTTTAATGATTTAATCCTCAGTATTGCAGACCCTCCTTTCTTGGTAATAGGGGTTTTTGAACATGAATTCTCTTCTTGTGCTTCCTTTTGGGCGTCAGGGCTTCCTGTTCCGTCTTCGTTCAAGTCATTCGACTTGTTCGACGTAATTTTGTCATGCAGTCTCTCGTTGGCCTTTGAGAAATTTTTATGGCTATCACTTTCAGCAGTGTCCGATCCAGATCCAACATTGCGCTTCTTTGATGTAAAGACCGGTTCCGCTATATGGTTCTTATCCGAGTTAATCTGCGCTTTTAAAGGGTCATCAGTATGGCTATGTTTTGTGCCTTTCGGTTCGGTCGTACTTACCCCCTTATTTGGTTGGTTTGGCGCAGATGACATATCATGAGTGTCACCTTCGGTTGTACCGTTTTCTTTCGGTGATCCTTTGGAGGGTTCTGCAGGTTTCGAACTAGAAGCATTTAGCTGCTTCCCATTTTTTGTGACAGTATTTGTAACACCAGTTGAACCTCTCTCAGAGGTGCTATCATCATTGGCTTTTGTTAAATCTACTATGGTTTTCTGTTCTGTACTATAAATTTCTGAGAGTGGTCTGTCCGTGCAGATATCATTAGAATTCTTGCTTAATGGAGTATCGCGCTTTTTGATAAAATCCTTGAGCGTAGTTGCGCCCTCTTGACTTCCAGCAAAAACTGGAGGTGAATCATTTGTCGTTTGTTTAGCTTTCCCATTCACTTCTCCAGAGCCAGAGGATATTTTAGTGTTAGGGACTAAGTTTATTAGTGGTTCTTCTGTGTCAACCTCTAGTTGGCTTTTACTAGCTTTGGTAGAACCTTTTTGTGCTGTATTGTGGTTCTGGGAATTTAAATTGTTCTTAATAGGAGTAGCTGTATTATCTAACTTGGTTTCCGTCATGTCGTTAGATGAATTGACAATTCCCTTTGATATCGCATCTGTCTTGGCTGAAAACATCTCGCTATCTTGAGTTTCCTTCTCAGTGGCCAAATCTTTTGCGGCCTGGGAAATAATACTTTTTGAAGGAGGTACACTCTGTATATCTGATTTTCTTTCTTGCTTCCTATCAGCAGTTTTATCGGTTGGGTTTGAGGAATTTCTAGTTTCTCGGAGCGCCTTTTCGAGCTCTTGAGTCCGGCTATTGGTGCCATCAGGAGCTATTCCAGTAGATTCTGTTACATCTTTTCTAGTTGTGAAGTTTTCAGGTGTATCTGGAATATTATTTTCAAGTATAAGGCGGTTATGCCTGTTTTGGAAGGCGGTACCCTTATATTGGTCCTTGTTGGTTCTTGAAGCTATTTGTGAAGTAAAGGCACATTCATCGGAAGGGTGCTCCTGAAGTCTTGAAGGCCCGCATGTACGGGTTGCATCTTGACTGGAAAAAGGATTTTTGTATCCCAGAGAATCATTTGATTGATAATCGCCCTTGATAAACGGAGGATGGAGAGGTTTATTCGTTAAGTTCAGTTGCCGTCCATCTACCTCATAATCACTTTGAGGCTCTTGCATACTGTTCTTCACTGGTAAATTCGAGTATCCTTCACTCTTCCCATAATGTCTTTCCCTGTTGATCTCATTCACTAATTGTGGAAATTGGTGATCTGTCTTTGGAATTTTATTCAAGCTTGACGATTCATTGGCAAATAATAGATTCTTTGAAGTGGTTGGAAAATCATCTCTGGTTTTGATTCTCACTTTATTGGTGGACCTCAGAATGTCAATGAGATCTTCTTTAGAACAGTCCTCCGTGATCACAATCTCTCTTCCATCTGTGGGAAAAATATGCCTTTCATGTGATATATCGGCAATTCTTGTCATCTTTCTTTCTGGAAATGGTCCCATTGTGTTATGCACGTTTGCGTTGTAACTCCCATTTGGAGCCCTTTCAGTTTTCCTTCCCCCATAGCCCTGTGAGTGGTAGTCTGTATTTCTCTCCCTAGCACCGTCTATATGCTGGTATGACATCGGATGATCCCTCCAATCGAACTCATTTTTTCGACTTAAAACCTCCTGTATTTCTCCTGCTAGATCAAATTGCTCATGCGGTGGTTCGGCCGTTTGGGTCTGGTACTCGCTGTTGGATATAATTACATCTGGGTGCGGGTTCCTTACGAGAAAATCCTCATCTTCGAAATACGTATTATGGGGTTCAAAGGAAGACATCCGGGCGTTGTCTTCTTTTCTGCGAATCGCAGCGTCTAGAGACTGTGCGTATTCGCGGAGCTGGTTCAGGTCCATCTCAGGCAAATCGAAGCTGTTGTCAGCATTTCGTCTTCTTGAAGTGTTAGCATGAGTATTAGTGGTAAACTTGAGCTCACTAGGGTTGATTGCAGCTTTACGGGGCAAAAATGGATTTTGCGGTTGCTGGTTGTTTTCCATCATCTGGGGACGCTTGGATCCTGAGAGCGAAGTGCTATGGATGTGACTTCGCGATTCCAGCGCTTCAGGTAAAAACAGATCGAGATTCCTATTCTCTCGGAGTATATCTTTTAGAAATTGTGGACTCAAATTCGCATCCTTCGTTAGATTCCTAACATCGTACCCCATCCTGAGCAGCGACTGTAATGCATCCCGGATAAAAATATTTGCAAAAAGCTCCTTTTGATCGTCATTTTTCTTCATGGTGCTATCACTGTGAATTTTATTTGGTTCATTATCATTAACATCGTGTGTGTGGCCTATTTCAGATGCAAAGTATTTCTCCGACCTCATTTTGCGTTATACTTGTGTCGGAACTATCGTTGTTGAAGAATTGGACAAAAAAGTTCATCAACACTACGGCAGTTTTAAATTCAGTAATAATATCTCTTTTTTGATAAAGATGGGCGGCCTGTCCTTTACTTTCCTTGTTGTTTGTTGTTTTTCCTCTTGATCAATGCTTTGTTTTAATGGATGTTTGTACAAATTACTTATTTTTCTTGTATTGCATATATATCTATGTACCTAAGTATAAGTAACAATCGATGTAAGACTGTGGGTGAAAAATGCTGTAGGATAATCCATGAGACAAGCATACGTCACAAGTCTTGTTCCCGGAGTTGTGTTTTTTTCCGTAGAATCAGATATATACATTAGCGGCCTGGGGGTCCTATGCAAGGACGTCTTGCTCGTAACTTTCGCTCTCCTCTGCCCCAATGACATCGTTGAACTTAATGAAATGCGAAATACGGTGGAAGTCGTGGTAAAACTCTATTGGGTTCCCAACTTTATACGTATATTGAAGCTTGGGATTGAAGCTGGCACCCATAAAAATATAGTTCCACACGTTTGAGGACGGTACCAGAAAGTTACCTTCAATTCTGTCAGATAGAAGAATCTGCGCATTGGTGCTGAAGGCCGGTTCAAATCCTTCCTCCAAGGCCCTTGAAGCATCCTCGTGCGTTGAACTCCAAGCGTAGCCCTCGGCATCGAGAGTGTATGCTGCAACAGAGACAGAGGCTGGGAGCAAAGACACAGATATGTCCACGGCATCTCTTTCACCGTCCTTAAATATGTGCGAATGCGTAGTGACCTCTGGCGCAGTCATGAACTTCAAATCCTCGGTCTGTGTGTGTATCCACCCCAGAATTTCATACCCAGAAGTTGCTGTATAATCGCTGACATCCGGGTATGGACTTAATTGAACACTCCTATTGGTTCCTAATTGTGGTACCAACGCCAAAGACTTGATTTCTTTGACGTTATTGTGGCCAGCTGGTGATTTCCCTAGCAAGTAAGCAGCAACCTGTATCTTTACATCTGATATTTCAACAAACTTCTCTAAAAGATTCTTCGGCAGCACGTAAACAGGTTTCTCCTCTATAAATTCATCGGACGAAACATAAATATTCTGCAATCTGAGATACAGTTTGGAATTGGCAATCGCGCTTTCCCTCCAGTTGTTCTTCGAGCTAAATGTTTCGTTTTCAAAGTTTGTGGAAGTCACAACAATAATTTCCTCGCCCTGTGCGTTCACGGTTTTCGTCTTCATTGCCGAAGAACTGCCAAGTTCGGTTGAACTATCCTCGGTTAGGTTCTGTCCAGACTCCAATTCCGCCATCTTTTGCTTCTTAACAGAAGGTGCTTTAATATTTTGGCCAAGTATCAAATCTTTGATTTCTGTTTGAGTCAAAGCAGAGATATTGACGTTGTACTTCTTGCCGTATTCTTCCAAGATTAAGTCACGCATCTTCTTTTCTATCTCAATCCACCCTTCGTCGGAAAAGGATGGCCACAGGTGATGGGTTTGGATTGGTATCGTAGGGTCCGCCAATATGATATTCTTTGCGCGTTCTTCATTCGTCTTAAGGGCCCTGAGTAGCAGGATCAATCTGGAAAAAGCGGTGTATGAGGAAACCCTTTCGAGCCAATCATCGTAAATATTGAACAGAACCATTTGTGGCTCCGTGGCTTTCAATACCACGTCTGACAACTTGTCGATGCTCATTGAAGCTGAGAAAGGTAAACGCAGTTCAGTTGGTCTGATAGCTATATTGGGAAAGTCCAGCATATGGACCTCTAAAGGATCAAGCATGGCCTTTCTTGTGACAATGATCTGCTTCGGTTGTTCTTCTCTAGGTAGAGATCTAACAAGAGCACTTACTTCTTCAGCTGCTTTCCATTTTGCCAGCTGACTCAACCGTTTTTGACCAGCCCAAACAGATGTGTGTATGATTTTCAAAAATAAATGCCCAGTTTTTGGGTTCAATGTGAAAATGCAACCATTAATTGCTTTGGTAGCCACGTTGCCTTCAAAAGTTTTGTGAACTACCACTCGGTAGACGTTTGTGTCATCAACAAAAAGCTTCACATCATTATTGAATAATTCGGCATAATTGGAAGAATTGAGAAATGGTTCCTGAACATTTGATTGGTATATTTGAAGCCCCTTTCTGATACGTTCTCGTAGCACATACAGTGCTGGGTTAGCTTTCATTATCGTCCGCATACTATTTTGGACTAATGGTTTCAAGCCTGTGAACCAATTTCCGTATGCATCGTACATGTTATAGGCAAGATCAATACCAATCATGACACCAGTTGGAGAGGGATACATGCTAATATTATCTGTTGTATAATCCAGAAACTTTGCTCTAACATATCTTGAAATATCGTGCGAATCATAATCACCATATCTAAGTTGTACGTCAAACCACATTTTGTCTGTTGCTGCAGCATCGTGGGAATCATTTGTATTATGAAGAAGAGACGGCTTTGATACTTCCCAGCGGAAAACACTTTCCATGGTAATATCAGCAGCAGAAGAGTTCATTTTATATGATTTTCTTGGGTGCACTGCTTCCTTCTTTACACTCTCTATTTGAAGGGCATCCAACTCTCCATCTAATATTTGACAGAGATCGAATACTATACTTTCGTGGATCTTTTGCCATAAATGGGCTCTGAAGATTTGAATTAAAGATATTTTCAAAGTTGGAATTTTCCCATGTAAAAATATGCCTGTGAGATCGAGTTGGACCAAAAACCCAACGTAGACGTTCGCCCTGTTGATAGTAGGTGACCACCACAAGGTAAACCTTCTATTTGGAATTTGACTCAAACCCGTTCTTTGGGCATGGGTTAGCTTTTTGAATTGCATAGAATCTTCAAATCCGGAAGCTTTTTCCCAAAACAAGCCTTCCCAAGAATTGAATCCTGTTCCTTTGAAGAGGGTGTGTTCAAGTATAGTTTCTATTCCTCCTAAAGCTTGAATAACGTCGGTTCTGTAAGCATTGAGATTCCAGAGCTTACCGTCATGATGAGAATTTGTCCACCAAAATGGGTTTGAATATTCTAACGAAAACTTTTTGAATTCTTTGCGGATCCGATGTCCTCTATCATATGCAAGGGTATGTCTGTCTTTTTGAAATAGAGTTCCAATTCTTGGTATACCACGATCCCATGATCCTTCAAGTTCCTCGAATGTCAATCTTCGATTCTGTTCTAAAGCTTCTTGTCTTTTTGTAGCAAATTCTGCCCAAACTCGCTGAGAATCTAAGAATTCGTTTTCCCAGGTAGTAATATATCTGAAAAGTGTTGGAATTTGTTTTTCGTCATCGTGCGTCATACCTGCTCTAAAGTGAGTTATTCCAGTTTCAGTTTGTTTAGACCACGTTAAATCTGAAGTTGGAATCAGGATGTGAGATGCACTAATCATCCCTAATCCACCCAACTCTTTGGGTGTATAAAAGACGGCGGGAGGAAATCTTGTCGGCATCTTTGAGTTAAGTCCTAGTTTAACCCGATTTTGTACTCTAGTTTCTGATTTCACTAGGATATCCAATAAATTTTCAGTAGATATTATAGCCTCTCGGTAATAAGTGAATAATGCTATCAGAGCCGTATTCCATTTCCCTGCAACCTTCGTGAAGGTAGTAGAACCAGAAGACATCAGGATCCCACGTATTTTACTATCAAATATCTCGACCTCTTCCTGTGATACCTTCAAGTATGCCTTGGCAGTCCTACGCTTGGACGTTATATTAGTTAAATCCCAAGTACTCTCGGCACTCGTCAAAACTTCTTCAGATCTATTATTTGGAAGAATACGGATTTCAAATCCACACATTGAAAACAAAAAATTCGGATTGTTCCTACTGTAGACTGACATAAAACTCTGATCCCATTCTAACTTTACTAGGCACTTTGGTAGCCGACTTTCGATTTCCCAGAAGACAGCGCTTCCTAAATTGACGTCATGGCGCATCAGTCTCATTCTGGCATCTTTTGGCCAGCACAGTTTATTTCTATATCTTGAAGCTCCTTCAAAGTTAGGATCAGGATTTTCAGAAAGGTAATCGTTGACTAACTCGTTAGCCTCATTTTCTTCAAACTTGAAAAGGACATAGATTTTATCCAAATAACGAGTGTATAATCGAATCGGATGTTGTGTTTCTATTTGCAGACTTTTGAATTGCATAAACTCATTGGGATTCTTGCTTGGACCAGCAAAATCTTCCGCTCGGTCAAGGCCAAGAAGCAATAAGTCAATCATAAGACCATAAAATTGATACACAAACGAAGCAAATTGCAAACCTCTTATTAGACCATACTTGTTAACGTGACTCATATCTTTAAAATTCAAAATAATATTATTTTTTGCAGTAATATAGTCTGCTAGGTTAGGGTCCATGATGAGTCTTAACAATCTATTGAGTAAAGTGAAATCAATTTTTTCAGCAAATTGACCCAATGTTGCCTCTAGCATGACTGTAGCTTGACCTTCACTGGCTTCCCATACTTCATGTACATTATTAATACCTTGACACCATTTATAGACAAGTAATGGTGGTATCTCTGAATCGCTTGGTTTAATCCAATTTGGAAATAGTTTCCTTTGGTCAGCTTCATACCAGAGGTATTGGTCTAGATATGCGTCCGTTATTTTTTCCAATGGATCTACTGAATAAACAGGAGAAATATGCTGGTAATGATCTACCATTGATAAATCAACGGGTTTGAATACTCTTTGGGTTAATAGATATTTTTTAACTCGGTTTAATGTATCATGAGGGTTGTCGTATGCTTCCTCAATCAATGCTAGTTCTTCCCGCTCTGAAGCGTTGAGTCTAATCTTCGATTGATAGGCTTCCTTTAAATTTTCAAGGGCGAGAATGAGAATTTTAGTATCATTTTTGTAATTCAAAGGAGGAAATGGTATTGCTGCAAAATTTCTATTTTCCAGCCACTTTACCATTGTTGCAAAAATAGCCGCAGCTTCTTCTGGTGTAATATCAGGTCCATTTTTTTCAACTTCTTGTTGTCTCTCTTGTTCGTTTTTGATCCACAATCTCGTTAGACGACCTAAATTCTTCTTAACAACCGTTTTTTCGACGTGAACCCCTTTTTGTATTCTAGTTCTGTTATAATGGGCTGTTGAAATCCACCCGTCAGCTTTTGCCTTTATGTATCTCTCTATCACATCCTTAATTGGTTTCGGCATACCAGGTACATTCCATGGGATATTCGCCTTCCAAGATCTCCAGGCTTCACTTAAATGTTGTAAAATACTTTTAGTTTTGCTTTGGCGTATTCCTTCAGGCATCATTTCAAGAATATCTTTCATCACAGCAGCTCTCAGTTCTAAATCATAATATGCATCTATTCTTTGTTTCGTTGTAGTCTTGACGACTTCATTTGAACGCCCTTCAAACTGTCTAGACAATAGATTTGCTAACCATCGCTCAAGCAAAGGAATTATCCCACGGAGGAAAAAAAGCCATACACGCCATGCTGGGTTCCAAAATCCACATCCTGGCCCTTTTCCTATCACTTTGTTGAAACGGTAATACACAACATGTTTCAAATCCTTACAGGCCCTTATTTGGTGCATAACCTTGTATTTATAACGATAGATACCAGTCAACTGTCCCAAATGGTTGAGAATATAATAAAGTCCATCAGCTAATTGATATGAATCAATATGGCCTAATCTGTATTGAACGTGGGCATCCACTATTAGTTTTATAATCTTTAAAAGTTCTCTAACAAGATGAAATGCATTTCCAAAACGAGACTTCTTTCTCTCTTTAGTTGTTAGAGTTTTCGTTGGTTTCAAATTGAAATTATAGTCAAGGTGAAGATATGTTAACCCCTTCCGATGAATTAGGAGATTTAGCATATTATGACCTTGTTTGCACAATTGTAACCCCGCTTCAACCCAGTCTATGGTAGTCTCTTGAAAATACTTAGTATTGGCTAACGATTTTAGCAATGTAACCTTATTTCTCTTTTTTGTATTCGATCTCTTCAATTCGTTGAAAACGTAATTTTTTAATAGCTTTTGATATGAAATTCTCGTTTTAATCGGATAACTCTCTTCAGGTCGTTTCATATACCAGGGTTTGATTAACGCTACATCTTGAGCCCTGACAGTTTTATCAGAACGCTTATTATACGGATGCTTAGAGTGTAGAAGAGCCAGCCCATTCTTCGTGTCGTTTCTTGTTAAAGGAATATCACTCATCAAAGGTTTAAAGGTAGGATCAAGGCTAAATTTTTCAGAGGATTTCGATTTTTGCTTATTGAGTCTATGCTTCCTATTTTCTATTATTGGGTTTAGAGAGGCATCGAAGAAAAATACACTCTCATCATTGTTGAGTGTTTCGATCTTACAGTTCAGAGGTTCGGAATACCAATTGATTTCTACATTCCTGGGTCTTGAGTTGTACAAATGAGGAAATGAAATTTTGTACTCACTTCTAATTGGCACCCGCATAATAATCCGATCCAATGAGTTAAATTCATTGTAGTCCTCTTCCTCTTCGTGAGGATATAGTGGTTCAAATTTAGGACCTCCTGATATAGCGATATTTAGTGCCTTTGATGTAAAGAATGCCTTTCTATTGAAAAGGTAGCTCGGTTCTTTGTCATCTTCATTCCCCCTTAAAGGCTCTGCGAGCTTGTGTAAATTGACCATAATTTCTTGGGGTAAATGCCATTTTTTATATGATGTCCCGTTAACAAACCGTTGATCGTCTTCAAGCGGTTTTGATTCAAAAATCCACCGTTCTAATTTTCGGTCGTCTATATTGTCCAGTGATATCGTCATAGCATCCGGGGGTTCGCTACTTTCTATGTTCCCAGCAAACGATGTCGGAGGTTCATCATCATCATTTATAGGGAACCTTATTCTTTTAAAGTGAGTCCGATCTCGTTTTTCCCTTCTCATGGCTTTCCACATTGTTGACCACTGGGCAATATAAACAGGTTCAATTACTCGGGGGATTTCATTAACAAATGTAATAGCACCTGAAACATGGTACAGAACTTTTACATTCTTGGTTGCTTCCCAAGGTTGTGGCATATTTTCAAGTAATTTCAATATGGCATGAGGGAGGTACCTTAGAGCAGAAAGAAACGCTCTCTTTTCACTGTTCAGCCTTCTGAGAGACATATCAGAGGAATTCTCAATTATTTTTCTTAATCTTTCGGGTGGCATTTCAATTTTATTCTGTCGTACAACACCGCTATTCTTTTGCCTCATTCTCTCTTGATATCTCCTCCGTTTTGTCTTTCTATTTCCATTATCAAGATGTTCAATAATATTCTCGTTTGAGTTTGATCGAAGAGCAGCATAGTCTCTTTTCAAGTTATGGAGATCATTCGACTCACTTGACTCTACTACAGTAGGTGGGGGTGGAGGAGGTGGAGGGAGGAGGTATTCATTTTGAGTTCCATTTTCCCTCCTGCCAGCTCCATTTGATGATCTCCCAGTATTAATATTAAACGCTGGAGATACCGGAGTTGGATCAAGTTGATCCTCATTAACATTGTCAAAATCGCTTGGAGGGGGAGGTGGTGGCGGAAGTGCATCATAAGATGGTACCGCTGGCTCTGTTAGACTATTATCTTCAAAGCCCAAATCATTGTCGCTAAAGTCTTCTGGAGGTGGTGGTGGCGGTGGAAGTGGAAGCTCATATCCCATCCTTGCTTGATTCAACTGTAAAAGCTGTCTAAAAGAAGAGTGATTGGGGCCGATATGTTAGTTTTCTATGCCTCTGTCATTGATCGATGAGCACTACCCATAATTTCTACAATATTTACTACATAAAGTTATGCGTTCGTGTATAATGATAGGTGTCACATGATGTATAAATATGCTATATACCCTAAGTCCAAGGGCAAAGTTGTAGGATGTTCATTGCATCCGTCTTCTGCACTCCCTAGCAATTGTTCGGGCCTCTTCAATTTCTTGGGATGTACCATGAGAAATTCCGACGGCATAGTTATACGCCTGTTCAAAATTGTTTACCTTCATCTCATATTTGGCTAGCCATAACTTTGCTTTGGTTGTCTCGTTGCTTACCAGCCCTTCGGTTAACCTTTCAACGTCGATACATTTCAGCATATAATCTCGGCATTTGGATGTATCTTTTATTTTTCCGTACAGCTCGGCTAACTTGAATAGAAGAACTGTGTCCTGTTCAGAAGACAGAGATAATTGTAAGGAGCGCTCGTAACACTTGATGGCCTCCTGGGTGTTGTCCATCTTTGAATAACAGTTTCCTAAAGCTTGCCACATCCTTTTATCAAGTGGTTTTAATGTACATGCCTTTTGGAAATAGTACAACGAGTAAAGGTGCATATCCAAAACCTCATATGCTTGGCCAAGACCATACCAAGCCTTGAAATCTCGCGAATTGATGTCTACTGCTCTCCTGTAGCATTCTATGGCAGCATGCGAGTTTTTAAGCTCCACAAACTCATGACCCATTAGGGTCCAAGCACTGGTGCAGTTTTTGTTTAATGTGAGAGCGCGTCTGAAGTACAATATGGATTTTTCATGCTCTTGCCTTGCACTGTAGTAATTAGCAACAACACAGCAGGTCTCTGGTCGAAATCTATCGATGTTAGAGGTAAATTGTGCCAGATATGCGAGTTTTGAGTGCTTCTGCATGACATATAATATGTTGGAATATGTGTCCAGGTCATCAAGTCTGTATGGATCTCGCTTTATAACTTCATCAAATATATGCTCAGCATTAGCATAATCCATGAAATTGTAGTTTATTAATGCATTTTGAGCCTTTAGGTACGAAAAATTTGGAAATATAACATGAAGATATTCCAGGTCTTCCACAAGCTCGTCGATATTGCCGTTGAATTCGTTAAAGACCAGAAGTTTGAAGAACTTAAGCATGACGTTATTGTTGACGTCTATCTGAGACCTTAGATTTTGGGCGGGCTGTAATTTGAATTTCTCGTCGATATACTTGTTGAGTAGCAAAGTCTCATCCGATCTTGCAAGACAGTCGACAAGTTCTACCCAGCAGGACCAATTGAAGGAAAATAATGCCAGAGACTTCAATAGGGTCGACATGGCCTGTGTCTTGTTGTTTTCAGATTTCAGAAGTATACCTTTCAAGTAATACAGCAGTGCAAAGCCCAAGTTATCATCACTTGAGAAGGAATCCTCTTTGTCGGCGAGGTACGCCACTAGTTCCCTCTTGATCATAGAACTGTTGGCATGCACATCGTCCCCTGTAAGTTTCTCCCTCTCTTCCTTTTTAAGGGATGTTTTAGGATTGTCTTCACCACCATTGGGATTTGTAGGGTCAATTGAGGTTGGGTTATATGCCTTGCCGATGCTGAGTATACTCTCTTGGTTTTCCTGTGTTTTCTTATCCCATGATAAAAACTGACTGTAGAGTTTCAAAAACTTTAAGTACGGGTTCGTCACCATTCTAAGCACATATGCACATCTATCAAACTCTTTGCAATCGAATAGAGACGAGGCAAGCAAATATAAGTCATATTCATGCTCCAGTAGTCCACAATTGTTTTTGGGTACAAACACAGGGTTGTTCGAAGGAAGTCCTCTGTTTCTCAATGGTGATTCATCTACATCACCTTCTGTACTGAGGCTATTAGAGTTGATAGATTCTATGCTGCACATGCCGACTAGCGCTTCTGAGGCCCATTTCGCTGATTTGTGTAATTTCCACTGTCCGAGTTCAAACGATGCCTTTCTTAGGTTGTACTTAATGTCCTTGAGTACATTTATATTATTAATTGATTCCATCTTGGAACTTCACACCTTAATGACACCAACAGCCTGCTGTGAGTGTTCTTCTTTTGTTGAACATTCTCTTTCGTGGTTCATCATCGCTGTTTGTCGCCAATGTGATTTACAAATATTAGCTTGAGAATGAAAATAGAATTGGCATAAGGCGCATCTACAACAGGCTCATATGAAACAAATATGCGTCAATAGATTATTGGTATACCTTCATTTAGTGCTTAAATAGTTGAAAATACGGTGGAACAAGTACAGGTTCATTTGAAAGCTGTGAAATGAGTGCCGAACAAGAAAATACATACTTCGACGTTCTCTGCGAACAAGAGACACTTTTACAAGAAAATTACGAGCAAGCAACAGGAATTCTTGATTCTCTCGCGAAACTTTCACAGTCAGAAGTTCTGGATGATGAGAAAATTTCGGTTCTAAAGGGTATGGTAGAGAAGTACCGCCAATTTCTGGACTGTTCAGCCCACCTACGATCCATTAAGTACAACGCCAGGGAGACGCAGGTAGCCAAGTCACGGAACACAATCACGAACAGCGATATAAAGAACATTAAGGGGGTTAAGGAGTATGCAACACTAATGGAACAACTAAACCAAAGGTCGCTGGAGTACTTAAATCTTCTGCAAAGGCTGGCAGTGGATTTAGCTAAGCAGATCGAAATATCAGACTCTAGAGTCTCAAAATTTCCAGTAAACGACTGGAACCCACTACAGGGCATGGAGGAAATACTGGAGAAGTTTGCAGATGACGCAGAGGATCCACAGGAGCTTTCGATGGTGCTGGAGCACTACTTGGATCGTATCAAGATGGAGCGTGCTAAGTACAGTCTGGAAAATAAGTACTCACTGCAGTCAAAACTCAACGAGCTTAATACACAAGTGAACTACTGGCGGAAAGAATGGGACTCAATTGAGACCTTAATGTTTGGCGATAATGCTACATCGATGAAAAGAATGATTCAGAACGTTGAGTCGCTCCAGCTCAAGCTAGAGAATAACGACGACAGTTCGCAATTAGCATCTAAATAAATTTTTGTATTGACATTTTGGACATTTGTTGCTGACAAGGCTCTACTTAATGTGAAACCTGTGCGGCTACGGAACCTGCTCTTGTGTATGGGTATAGAAGCATTCTGTATAAATTAACATTAATATATTAACCCCACACAGTAACACATCAAAGTAAGAAAGAACAAACCTAAAAGGGCCAAAAGATAGATAATATATGAGGAGGGTAGTCAATCCAACGCGATATAGGCGATTTTTCGTCAGGTACAATTCGTGTGTTGCTCCTGATAACGCTCCCAAGGCAGCAGACAACGAGAGATGGCTAGAGAGACTAAAAAATAGGCCGCATCAGAGAAAGCCAAACAGCAATGGTAATTTCGAAAAACAACAGCTATCTGGTCATCAGAAGAAGGATCCCTTTCCAATTGAAATTATCTCACGTCCACCAGAAAGCGAATATTTCAATGTGAAGGCATCCATGGAAAACTTCACGTCGGCTAACTACCTCCAAAACTATAACAAGGTCAAAAATAGGCAGGGAAATTTTGTGGATGTTAGAATTATCAAGTGCAGAAGTGGCAGCGGTGGGGATGGGACCATTTCATTTTTCAGAGATGCTGGACGATCCATAGGACCGCCTGACGGTGGCGATGGAGGCGCTGGCGGTAGTGTGTATATTCAAGCAGTTGAAGGAATGAACTCACTCACCAAGTTGAAAAGTACATACATTGCTGAGGATGGGAAAGCGGGTGCAGCAGGGCAGCTTGACGGTGGAAAGGGTAAAGACGTTCTCATAACTGTCCCCGTTGGAACATTGGTGAAGTGGTGCATGAACCCAAAGGATGTTAAAACACATGTATCAAGAAAACTAAAGGCAAATACCACGCTTTCGCTAAGAGAAGTATTAAAGAGAGATAATGTAAGTTTACAATGTACTGGTGCAAGGTCTTCGAGTGTAAATCCTGAGAATATTCAGTTGTTCAGAGAATCGTTTCCACCGGGTGAGGGTTGGATATTCAAAGGCAAAACGGAGGATTACCACAAGAACAAAGATTGGTTTACAGAATTGAATAAGCAAGTGGAAATATATGATTGCGAGATGTATGAGAACGAATTGCGCACTGATAGATTTCCTCTTTTTGGGATTGACTTGAAGAAGGCCACTGAGAAACCGATATGTTTATTGCATGGCGGAAAAGGCGGATTGGGTAATATGCACTTTCTCACAAACATGATCAGAAATCCTAGGTTTGCAAAAGTTGGCCGTGTTGGCCTGGAGCAGCATTTTTTGTTGGAACTTAAGAGCATTGCAGATCTTGGTCTGGTGGGTCTTCCCAATGCGGGAAAGTCTACAGTACTGAACAGAATCTCTAATGCGAGACCCCGGATCGGGCATTGGGAGTTCACCACTTTAAGCCCTAGCATTGGCACTATATCACTGGGTATAAATAAACCCAGCTTCACTGTTGCGGATATTCCAGGGCTTATTGAGGACGCATCGAAAGATAAAGGCATGGGAACCGAGTTCTTACGGCACATCGAAAGATCGAAAGGATGGGTTTTCGTGCTGAATCTCGAGAACCCAAGCCCTTTCAAAGACTTGCATATTTTAATCACTGAACTAGGAGGTATTGAGAAAGTAAGACAGAAGAACGTGTTAGTAGTATGCAACAAGGCGGACATAGAGCCTGACAATCCAATGTCTATCCAGAAGTTTTTGGACATCAAAAACTATTGCGACGAAGAATCATGGGACTGTCTGCCAATCAGTGCACTAAAAGGTGAGAACATAGACATATTATTAGAGAAGATGGCGGTCTGTGCGAAGGTTAGTGCCAACGCAGAAGGAGCGCAATAGCTTTCCAAATCTGTTCTTCGGTGCCTGTCCGAATATGTGGGTCTTTTTTTATTTTTTGTGCACTGAACCGGACAACTTAAAATTTTCGAAATATTAGCATTTTCACCTCATCGCCTCTCATCGATTCAAAAAATCGTTAATTAGAGCTTCAAATTTATCATTGCATAACACAAAGGAAACGGTGCTCTTCTAGCTTTTCTACTAAGGACACGCAATCAACACTATCCACATCTGATTTTCAAATGTCAGCCACTGAAGGAAAAGACTTCCGATCTCTGGGCTTATCAAAATGGCTTGTAGACTCGTTGCAATCTATGAGGATTAACCGTCCAACCGAAATTCAGAAAGGTTGTATACCAGAAATATTGAAGGGTAGAGATTGTATTGGAGGAGCCAAAACAGGTTCTGGTAAGACCATAGCGTTTGCTGGGCCTATGTTAACAAAATGGTCCGAGGACCCCTGCGGAATGTTCGGCATTGTGCTGACGCCCACAAGAGAACTGGCAATGCAAATTGCGGAGCAGTTTAAGGCTCTGGGGAGTATCATGAACATTAGAGTGAGTCTAGTGGTTGGTGGAGAGAGTATCATCGAGCAGGCTTTGGATTTGCAAAGAATGCCGCACTTTATCATAGCTACGCCGGGCAGATTAGCGCACCACATCATGAAGAGCGGTGATGACACTATTGGCGGTTTGAAAAGGACCAAGTTTTTGGTCCTGGATGAGGCAGACTCTATGCTAACCGATACATTTGCCAAGGACCTAGGGGTGTGCATCGGCGCACTCCCATCAAAGGAGCAGAGACAAACACTGCTCTTCACGGCAACTGTCACTGATCAGGTCAGAGCTCTCCAGGCTGTGCCGACCACAGAAGGCAAGCCTCCTATTTTCATGTTTGAGGTGGAAAACACTGATAACGTGGCCATTCCGGAGTCGCTGGGTGTCGAGTACCTGCTGCTCCCAGAGCACGTCAAGGAAGCGTATCTATATCACCTGCTGATTGGCGAGAAGTACCGTGAGGCAACCGCAATTATATTTGTGAATAGAACAACTTCGGCGGAAATTCTAAGAAGGACGCTGAATTCGCTGGATATCGTGGTCACTGCGCTCCATTCGCAGATGCCACAACACGAAAGAACCAACTCTCTGCAGAGATTCAGGGCTGGTGCAGCAAGAGTGCTTATCGCCACAGATGTGGCAGCCAGAGGTCTAGATATTCCTATTGTAGAGCTCGTGGTCAATTACGACATCCCAAGCGACCCAGATGCGTTTATTCACAGGTCTGGTCGTACAGCCCGTGCCGGGAGACGCGGTAACGCCATTTCGTTCGTCACGCAGCGCGATATTAGCCGGATTGAAGCCATTGAGGCGAGAATCAACAAAAAACTCACTGAGTGCGACGACGTGCACGACACTGCCGTGATCAGAAAATCTCTGAACAAGGTGACGCGGGCAAAACGAGAGGCCATGATGGTCATGGAGAAGGAGCACTTTGGCGAGAGACGAAAACTGCAGAAGAAGAGAAGCATAGCCGAAAAGGGTTATAGGTAGTATTGTATAAATGGACTTGTGTGTAACAGAATGATATATATTCTACTGGGCTTATTATTTAACTAAAATTTCTTGCATATTCTTCTTACGCTGTTTAGAATATCATCAAGCGCTAAGAAAATAAAAAACACTATATACACGGATTCCAACTGTAGTCACGAACAAAACGAGCACAGAACCTTATCCAAGCTGTTATACCTATGTCGAGGGCTGCTGAGATACAAGAAAAACTGAATTTGCAGGCTGAGCTGCAGTTTGCCCTGAATAGCAAGCAGTCCACGGTGGAAAACTGGCTCACCGAAGGACCCAGCGCTGACGCGAAGGGCTCCGAAATCAGCGACGCACAGAGGTCGTTCCTGACCCTCCCTGTTGTACAGGTGGGATCAGGGTTGAATTTCCAGAATGCTGGCGCAGAGGACGATTTGGAGGGCATCCACACGATCGGCGAGTTCATGAACGGTGACAAGAAGGTCAGTTCGCTCGCCAAGAAGAAGACTCAGCGTGGCCAGCCCGACCAGACCAACAGCATATACAGGGTGTCCAAGGACGACACGAAAGCAATGGTGGCACTCAAGAGGAAGATGAAGGATTCGCATCGGAAAGGTCTGAAGAGCCAGCTGCAGCGCCGAGCCGAAGATGGGGCTGCACAGCGCGGACGGGATCGCAGCGAGCGTAGTTCCAGTCAGAAACAGCAACAGCAACAGCAACAGAAACAGAAACAGCATTCTGCATCTGACAGTGGCAGCGACAGCGACGACGATCCCAAGGTCGAGAAATCGAAGAAGAAGACGTTTGGCCTGCTGTTTTCAAAGGGCAAATGAGCCCATCGCGCGGCGTCTACGGGCAGGAAACAGACACATTGCATCAAGAGATCGGAAGGCGCTCGTTGGAACGATTTATTCATTTACTGTCACAGGGCCAGATGGTGACCACAGCAACAGGATCGTCTGCAAGTGGTGTTTCTAAGCTGTCGTTGGCGCTATTCACACTGCAACGGATGCCTTGTAATTTGTCACATGATTAGTAAAGCCCTTTTCAATGCTTTTTATCCAAGCGATGAGCCATGAAAATTTTCGAAATCCCATATAAATGACCTTTGAATACTACGGAGACATTCAAGACAGAAGCCGCATCGCATCTGCAAACATTCGAGGAGAGCTTCCATTTGCACGATCTGTAATTCTAGGATTGTTGAATCCAGAAGCAAGCGGCAAAAAACACTAAACTCAATGAATCACGAACACAGCCTGCAATCGCAGCATGCTCCAGGCGTCGCCACGCTACTCTGTTGTAGCTGTGGTGTGCCGATCGATGGGTCTGGCGGACTGGTTATGTGTTACGACTGTATCAAGCTGACCGTCGACATCACCGAGGGTATTCCCAGAGAGGCTAACGTGTCTTTCTGCAGAAACTGTGAGAGATTTCTACAGCCCCCAGGCCAGTGGATCAGGGCAGAACTGGAATCAAGAGAGCTGCTGGCTATCTGTTTACGTCGTCTGAAGGGTCTGAGTAAGGTCAGACTGGTGGATGCATCGTTTATATGGACAGAGCCCCACTCGAGGCGGATAAGGCTGAAACTGACCGTCCAGGGAGAGGCGATGGCCAACACAATCATCCAACAGACGTTTGAGGTCGAGTACATCGTCATGGCTATGCAATGCCCCGACTGTGCCCGGTCGTACACAACGAACACTTGGAGGGCGACAGTGCAGATCAGACAGAAGGTGCCACACAAGCGTACGTTCTTGTATCTGGAGCAGCTTATCCTGAGACACAACGCACATGTTGACACCATCTCCATCACAGAGACCAAAGATGGGCTTGATTTCTTCTACTCCCAGAAGAATCACGCCGCGAAGATGCTGGACTTCCTGAACTCGGTCGTACCTATCAAGTCTAAAAAATCGGAGGAGCTTATTTCGCAGGATATCCACACAGGTAGTTCGACGTACAAGTTCTCGTTTTCGGTCGAGATTGTGCCAATTTGTAGGGACGACCTGGTGGTGCTGCCAAGCAAGCTGGCAAAGTCGATGGGCAATATCTCACAGTTTGTGCTCTGTTCCAAAATCTCAAACTCTGTCCAGTTCATGGACCCCACTACTCTGAAGACTGCCGACCTTACGGCCGCGGTCTACTGGAGGAATCCTTTCTCCGCACTGGCGGACGTCTCACAGCTAGTCGAGTTTATCGTGCTCGACGTGGAGCCTACGGGAACTATGCGCGGCAAGTACGTCCTAGCCGACATCACAGTTGCAAGGGCTTCTGATCTCGGTGTCAACGACCAGGAGTACTACGTCCGTTCGCACCTGGGTGCGCTCTGCCATGCGGGCGACAGCGTGATGGGCTACTTCATCGCCAACTCCAACTACAACTCTGACCTGTTCGACGGCCTGAATATAGACTACGTCCCAGACGTTGTGCTGGTGAAGAAACTGTACCGTAGAACAACAAGAAAGAACAGAAACTGGAAGTTGAAGAGAATGGCCAAGGAACACAAGGACATCGACGCCTCGCAGGACTACAGCAGCAGAGCGCAGAAGCAAGACATGGAGCGTGCCGAGAAGGACTACGAGCTGTTCTTGCAAGAGTTGGAAGAGGACGACGAGCTCAGACAGACCATTAACCTGTACAAGAACAACAATCCTGTCGAATCTATTCCAGAGAACGAGATGGAGGAAGATGAGGACGAGGATGCTCCACAGATCGACATTGACGAGCTGCTGGATGAGCTGGACGATATGACGCTGGACGACCACCCAGAAGACGCCGAAATACAGCAGTAAGTGCGTAGATGTAGGTTCCGATCAACGCGCGACACGCACGGCTGATCTGGCGCTTTCTCGATCTGTTCTTTCGGTCACGTGCACCGCCGTCCTGTAAATCGAGGGAACACTATTTAAGGTACATAACCGTTGTATACATAACCAACATTCGGTGAAGATCTACACGAACTGTCGCTGGAATATACAGCGAATATAACCGATGGAATCATTGAACTTTGCACCACCGCTCCAGTCGTTTCTGGACACATCTTTCTTCCAGGAACTTTCAAGGCTCAAGCTTGACGTCCTCAAGTTATCCACAGAAGAACTGCCACTGCACGCGGCTCTTGACTTTAATAGCATCTCGGGCGGAAGTAGCAGTCTGCCTATCACCCTAACCAACAGATGTTTTGACTCTTCGGATGCCGTTTCCCAGGAGGAGCTGGTGCTCAAGGGAGCAATCCTGAACTTCAACCGTTTGGAAGATTTCAAGGACCTCGATAAGATCGATTATCTGCGGATGCATGGCCAAAAGTATATGGGAAGGGGTCTGGAAGATATCAATAATGCAGTCGGGTTTCAGATCATAAGTTTTGCGGAGTTAAAGAAATTTCAGTTTTACTACTGGGTTTGTTTCCCCACGTTCCAGCCAAGCAGCCTCCAGATCGAGCTCAAAGAACGAATCAGCCCCAAGGACCCACAACGGTATGCAGACTGGTTCCAAGACAACCTCCGGCATTGGGTTGCCGTAGAGAGCGCAACAGGCGACATAGTGCCTTACTCCAAGGATGCATGCTCAGGTATGGGCGCTCTACTAGTGCGCGACACGAGCAGAGTGCCGAACGTGCCCTCATCGTTTGCGAAGAACTTTCTGAGTATAGCCAAGACGCAGAACCCTGGTGTAAAGGAGATTGATGTTTACTTTATTAGGCACAATGCTGCTAGCTTTGGATTGAAGCTCGGGCTCACCGAGGCGGCGTCCTCGGCGGGGCCAGAATTGCAGGTGAGCGGATGGGAGATGAATAGCAGGAGCAAACCGGGTCCCAGAGCTGTCAATTTGAGCGCGCTGATGGACCCCATGAAGATTGCCGATCAGGCCGTCGATCTCAACCTGAAACTCATGAAGTGGAGGGTTCTTCCGGAACTGGACCTGGACATCATCAAAGAATCGAAGGTGCTTCTTTTGGGTGCAGGCACTCTTGGATGCTATGTGGCTCGAGCGCTCATGGCCTGGGGTGTCCGCAAGATCACATTTGTGGACAACAGCACTGTCTCGTACTCAAATCCCGTCAGACAGCCTCTGTTTTGCTTTGATGACCACGGCAAGCCAAAGGCGGAAGCAGCCGCTAGGGAGCTGAAGAGAGTATTTCCTCTCATGGAGACAGAGGGTGTGAAGTTGGAAGTGCCTATGATTGGGCATCCAATTGTCAACGAAACCGCTGAGCGTGAGAACTACGAACGTCTAAAGACACTGATCGGAAGCAACGACGCCGTTTTTCTGCTAATGGACTCGAGAGAGACCAGATGGCTTCCAACAGTCATGGGTAATGTCCAGGATAAGCTCGTCCTCAATGCGGCGCTGGGGTTTGATAGCTATCTGGTTATGAGACACGGTGAGTATCGCACTGACGGCAAGGAGCGGTTGGGCTGCTACTTTTGCCATGATGTGGTAGCCCCCACTGATAGCCTTTCTGACAGAACTCTGGACCAAATGTGCACTGTGACACGGCCAGGAGTGGCATTGATGGCCGCATCCCAAGTGGTGGAGCTCTTCGTTGCCATGCTGCAAGAGAAGAAATTAGGTGCTAAGAAAGACATTCTGGGTGAGGTACCACATCAAATTCGCGGTTTCTTAAACACATATGTTACGATGAAGCTAGAAACACCAGCCTATGAGTACTGTTCTGCCAGCAGCATCTCCGTTGTTGAAGGCCTACGAAAGGATGGCTGGGAGTTCGTCAAAAAGGCCCTGAACGATCCAAACTATATAGAGGAGTTGAGCGGGCTCAAAAAGGTCAAGGAAGATGTGGATTTGTTGGACGATGCTTGGATCGAAGATGTTGATGATTTTTCGGGCGAGAATGATTTGGTTACTTAGCTGGACATAGGAATATTATATATATGGGAGGACTTGGCCATAGTGGTATCGTTTAGTACGAGTTTAGTGGTGTTTTCCTGATCGGCGCCTTTAATATTGATTAAAATAACAACCAAATACATAACGAAAGCAGGTAAAAGCAGAACCCTTCAAAGAAAGCCTGTGCAATATTTTGATAGATTACGGTTTTTTTCGATTGGATTTGCGAGGTGGGCTGTTTACAATTTTGTCTATTCCTTTGGTCGAGCGCATCTCAAGCACTATAAATTGATGGTTTCAAAACGGAGATATCCAAAAACTAATACCAAGAAGGAACCTGAGCCCAAAAAACCGAAAATCGAAGTAACTGTGGAGGATGTGATATCTACAAATGAAAAAAATACAGGCAAAGATGAGGAGGCACCAAAATCGGAGGAGCTTCCGAACAATGGCGAGCAGGATGCCGTAGAAGCTAATAGCACGGCTGAAAAAGAGAGCTCCACCGAATTGGAAGGAGGTAAAGGTGTTGAGAGTGAACAGGACACCAAGGAAGACGGACAGCTCGAAAACGACAGTACTGAAAAGCCTGAGGACAACCCGGATGCCGCGGATGGAGAGTCTGAAAGTGACCAAGCAAAAGATGACAAGTCCAAAGACGTTTCGGAAGCTCCAGAAACTGTTGCGGAGAATGAAACGGTCGAGGATGAGGAAAAAGGCATAACAAAGTTTGAATTTGATGGAGAGGTGTACAAATTCAAAGAAAGGCCAAGTGTCATTGAGGAAAAGGAAGGTAAAATTGAATTTCGTGTTGTGAATAATGACAATACGAAGGAAAACCTTATGGTGCTTACAGGACTAAAAAACATCTTCCAAAAGCAATTACCAAAAATGCCCAAGGAATATATTGCGAGATTGGTTTATGACCGAAGTCATTTGTCCATGGCAGTTGTTAGGAAGCCGCTTACAGTTGTGGGAGGAATCACATACCGACCCTTTGAAAAGCGACAATTTGCAGAAATTGTGTTTTGTGCCATTAGTTCGACAGAGCAGGTACGCGGTTATGGTGCACATTTGATGAACCACTTGAAGGACTATGTGCGAAACACGATGAACATCAAATACTTCCTTACGTACGCAGACAACTATGCTATTGGGTATTTCAAGAAGCAGGGTTTCACAAAGGAGATCACCCTTGAGAAAAGCGTCTGGATGGGCTACATTAAGGATTATGAGGGAGGTACCCTGATGCAGTGCACAATGCTGCCGAGAATTCGGTATCTCGATGCGTCAAAGATTTTACTTCTTCAGGAGGCTGCACTAAGGCGGAAGATCAGAACTATTTCTCAATCACATGTAATAAGAGCGGGCCTTGAGCAGTTCAAAGACATCAACAACATCAAGCCAATCGACCCAATGCTGATCCCTGGGCTGAAGGAGGCAGGTTGGACGCCGGAGATGGATGAGTTGGCCCAACGGCCCAAGCGAGGTCCACATTACGCAGCTATGCAGAACACACTGACGGAACTGCAAAACCATGCAGCAGCTTGGCCGTTCTTGCAACCCGTGAACAGAGAAGAGGTACCTGACTACTACGACTTCATCAAAGAGCCCATGGACTTGAGCACGATGGAAATCAAGCTGGAAAACAACCGGTATGAGAAGATGGAGAACTTTATCTACGACGCAAGGCTGATCTTCAACAATTGTCGGATGTACAACGGCGAGAACACCTCCTACTTCAAGTACGCCAACCGACTGGAGAAGTTTTTTAACAGCAAGATACGCGAAATCCCAGAGTACTCGCATCTGGTGGATTAGAGCACGCTGCCCTGCCGGACAAATTTGCGTTGGAAGTCTGGCGGGTCCGTCGGGCCATGGGTTTGTATTATATTAGTGCATTTCTACCTATTTCCGTGCAATTTATGAAAGTATTTATGACATTTCTACATCTTCGTTTTCAGGGTTCTCTTGAACCTCTTTTTCCTTCAGTTCCTTGATTATCTCTGCAGTCTCGGCGTCGCTATATATCTTGAACCCCTCTGCCTTGGTTACACTGCTCAATTGCGCGTTGTTCTCGTCCAGCTTCTCCTCCATCACCTGTTTGAGGATCTTCAGGACCAGGAGCTTTGCTTCTTTTAGTGTAAGGGACGAGTGCCACTCGTTCTGCAGCTCGGACTGAGCACCCTCGGATCCCGACCCGATGGCCTTGGCATTGTAGCGGTAGAACGTTCCAGAAGGCTCTGCGTGGAAGAGCTGGTATCCGTCGTCCTTGTCGTAGCCTGCAATCAGGAGTGCCACACCGAAAGGTCTGGACATCAGGCTCTCCTCACCGGAGGCACCCTCGCCGAACCTGAGTGCCAAGTCGCACACTGACTGTGTCAACGACTCCACACTGATGTCCTCGTCATAGTAGAGGTTGTGTGTCACTGCAGAGGTACGGGCGTGCTCGATCATGGATCTGGCGTCAGCAGTCAAGCCACTCATCGCACAGCCGATGTGATGTTCGATTTCGACGATCTTCTCAATTGAATCAGCCTCCAAAAGGGGCGACGTCGCTCTTTTCTCTACGCCAAGCACGACACCCTCACTTGTGGCGATACCAATGGCCGTGGAGCCCAGCTTGATGGCTTCCAGCGAGTACTCGACCTGGAAAAGTCTGCCCTCCGGCGAAAATGTGCTGACACCACGGTCGTACTCACTTCTTGTTAAAAACATGATAATTGACTGTTGGAACCTATCTCGCGGTAGGTAGTACTGTGGTAAGGCCTTGGGTCTTTCTCTTTGATTGCAATGCTACAAGTTTTAATAGCCCTGGAAGTAAGTTACCTTTAGTTCTGTATAATTAAGGAATTTGCCACCACCAATAATGTTCGTTTAAAGTGATTTTATTGTATGCTTTTAAATTGAGCGCTGGTAATTGCAGAATGCCCGTCTAGACGAATGTTATAAGGTTAAAAGGGCCGTTATTAGTGTCTGAGAACAACTTTTAGGTTATTTTAATAATTTAGACTGGTAACACGGCTTTTTTGCTGTGGCAACTACGTTGTCGTAAATTGGGCACTCTGTAGCTGCTCGGCAAATGTGCAGGACTCGCCGAAAAAGAGTGGAACTTTTGGCTATTTGAGACGGTATAATGATGGAGACCCGTAATTTATAATATTTAGTTTGCCTCCACAGGAACAGCTTAAAACAGGGGCAGCTGGATAGAGAGCTGAATATTTCAGACAGCAGTAACAAATAATTATCGTCTTTAACGTGTGGCATTGCCAAACGCTACCAAAGTCCCCTGATTCAACCATTATCTACTGAATTCTCTACAAAATACTCGAACTTAATTGTGCCTTTATATTTTGGTCCTGGAAACCTGTCTTTTATTTTTCTATTTTATTTGTTTAATCTTTGGAAGAGTTTTTATTATTTAAAACTATTATGCTAAACGTAAAATTGTTTCTGTCATCGGATATATTGAAAACAAAACTCTCTGTAACACACAGCGGAACAAATCAACTTATGCAAAAAAAGTGTTGGGCCAAACTGTAAAAAATATGCCAAAGTTTGTCAAGAACTGAACTGTCCATAGATTTGAGTAACTACAAAATTCAAATCTCAAGTTCAATTTGTAAACTTTTCAATTTTGAGTTGAAAACTATGCCAAAATATGCGTCAGTATCTAAGCCAATCTGGTGAGACCAGATACTTCTTGGAACTATTCCCCTGAGCTAGCATTTCCTTTGAAATGTCCATTTACTGACGCTTCTGTCATTTATATCATGCCACACGAATGAATATTAGCTTTGGCGTTTAAAATATCAGGCTGGTGCTGTAAACAAAAATGATGAGCACGATGAGCAATGGAGAACTCAAAGAGAACCACTAGCATCACACATTAAGAACCTTTTACACGCATTAAGGTACTTGTTTTGAAATTATTGGCTTGTTAAAAAAAAATTCTTTGAATTTAAATAATGGAGTCGCTAGAGTGCGATGACTACGCACAGCTGCGATTGCCTGCCGAATTTGCGCCAATTCTGAGAAGAGAGGTAAACTATCAACCGCTGTGCAGCAAAACGGTAAAGGTTAAACCACAACGGCTGAATGAACTGAGTTCCGTTAGTCCGATTCGAACGCAAGAAGGGCTTGTTGTTTATGATTTACTGAATGTCCTTATCGGTCTCGAGGGTGCCTATATCCGGTACAACAACAGTTACCTGCCGGAAAACAGCAATATCCCAGAGTTCAAGATTGCCAAGGTCATGGATTCGACCTTCAAGTCGTTCAGCAAGAGAATTGTCAAGTTAGGCAAGTGTTACATAGCCCTGACCCGGGCAGTCGAGACCTGGTCAGAGGCGCGATACGGCATTGTGCTCCAACGACTGAGTTATGAGATCAAAGAGTTTCTACGTGAGAGGTATTTAAAATTTATCGCTACAGTGCTGGAGAAAAATTTCAAGGAAAACGTCAACTTTTCGATACGAGGATTTGAACAACTACTGATGGAGGCTGATATCATCAAATGCATGGACCTTCTTTATAACCTGTTCCAAAGGATTGAAGATGAGATGGAACAACGGCGTGAAATGGACATTATGCAACATGACTTTGACACTTTTTTAAAGGATTTACGGGATCAGCGTGGGCTCAAGAACGGTCTAATACTGGCTATGGAGACAAAGACGATGACTATAGCAAAAGGTGGTGTCGTCCTAAAGATTCTCGAGGACATGCTGACGCAGAGTATGGGGGATAAGTACAGCGAAATATTTCTGAAGAACTTATTGAACGCGATTGCGGATCCTTACTGCAAAATGTTGCTGCGATGGCTACGCGAAGGCGTCTTGGATGACCCATACGATGAGTTCCTTGTGGTGGATACCATGCGACAACAAAACGAAAGAAGACAAGATGCAGAAAAGTTACACAACGAAAAAACGAGTTTTAACGCCAAGAATCTACTCAAATATGGCGATCGGCTGTGGGACACGCAGTTTGTGATACGAAAGGACGGTCTTCTCAGTAGGTTTAGCCAAGATGCCACTACAAACCAACTACTTTCGAAGCTACTCATAACAGGTAAGCTCCTGAATGTGGTCAGGAACAGCAGTGGTATAGATGATCTGAGTGGGGTCTTTCGTGATCAGACGTCAGATCTTTCTGAGCCACAGACCTATTGTGCCTTGATGGAAGGCAACAACCTAGACCTTTACATAGAGAGGTGGCACAACCGTGCTAACGCCATGTGCCTCAAGCTTTTCCACGAAGGCTATGAGATGTTGGGCTTTTTGGACTCACTAAGACGCCACTTCTTTGGGTTTAACAGCGTTAATACGCTTTCACACTTTTTAGGCCAGAACATGGCAGAGCTAAATCGGCATTACCGTCACAAGTCTCCTTTGGGAAATATGTCCTCTAATAGCACCATCGACAAGATCCAGAGGAACTTCGAGTTATTACAACAACGTCTCGATCCGGCAGAAAATGATCTCGTGTTGCAATTGCTCAACCTACAATTCGATCATCAGGATTTGCAACATGCAATTCTCCAATACGTAACCCCCACGTCGCAAGACGAGGGTGCAATGGAACAAAGGATGTCCATGCTTTCGGAAAGGTCGCTAGTAAGCCCAGACAGCGTCAGCCTTAATCACGGTCTGTTTCAGGCTAAGAACTTCATGAGCCTGCGTGAAATCTTGTTGAATGACCTGAGAGGCCAGGAGAACCCTAACGACACTGCAGATATCACTGCCTCTACAAATACGAGCAAAAGTTCCACTTGCTACATCCACCACATCCAGTATGAATTGCTGGTGCCCTATCCCCTAAACGTCATAGTCACGAGGACTTGCCTGGTGCAATACCAACTCATTTCGCGATACCTCCTGCTGCTACAACACCATAGCAGAATGTTGGATGAGATGTGGCTGGAGTTTTCAAAGAACATTGCGTGGAACCGACGGATCTACCCTCGAGATATCTACCGCAGTTTGATTTCAAGAGTTCGAATTCTTCTGTTCAAGATGAACGCTACTACCAAGGGTATTCTGACTAACTTTACACAAAACGTATTAGATCCCGAAATGGCAGCAATTCAGCGACCACCTGAAGATGTCTTAGAGTGGCAGGTTGATCTTGCCACGCATCTCACTAATGTCATGACCAGTTGTTTTTTATCAGAGCTCGTTGAGATTCAGCTTCAACTGTTGGGGATAATTGCTAAGTTTTGCAGATTCATCAGTTCTGGTGGCCCTTTGCGACAGCGGCTGATGCTTGCAGTCTCGACAAATCCAGAATATAATGAAGAATGGGTTTACGGAAAGTTTTTGCCACAGGCGTCTAAAATTCTTCTAGATTTCTCGCTTGGTTACCAGCAGCATGCTGATGCGTTTATGGAAGGATTAGAGCATTATTCACTCGAGAACGCTTCATTTTCATAGGTGACTATCTGAACTAAGATTGACATGTCAAGGCGCGCCTACAAGACTAGAAACTCAAACAAATCAGTCACATCATGATTAGCTGGTAAAACAAGTGAGTAAGATTTGGGGTGGAGTAATTTGTTTAAGGAAATTTTGTACAGCAGATTTAATGGATCTCAACTCAATCACTGTTGATTAGCGGCCAATTCTATGCGTGACTGAAATATATGATGGAAATGATAGTACGGCGAAAGATTTCATTAATAACATTAATGGTTAGTTTTGCACATCAAGAATGAAGTACGTATTTTGAGGTTGAATGGTTTTGAGAGAGTGTCGAGTAAGGCCATATTTAGCATACGAACCAAAAACCATGCTCACGTATAATGGGAAATCATGCATAATTAATTTCCGGATATAAGATATGAGAAAAGATTGATTTCGATGTGAAAAGCTGTTTACGAAATTGGAATTTTTACCAAGGATTCCACCCCGTGAATTTATTCTGCATGATTTGTCCATGTTTAATGCGATGATCATGCATTTATGCATAAGAAAAGGGTTGAATTCAATCAATTCAATATTTGGACCAATGCTCCTTAATCCATAGTTGCTACATTTATTGTGGAGAGTGGAAACTCCCCAATGTTCCACAATTTTTCTTTCATTATCACAATCTGGCCAATTCAGATCTGAAATAAGAAGAAAAAAAAAATCAACATTCTCATGTTTGAACGTCATTAAAAACAGTCTCTTATTTTTAAATTTCCTAATGATTATATTTTACGTTGGGTTAGTATACTTCTCAATACAGGAAAAAGCCCAGACAGGAAATATTTCAAATTTTAGACCACTTGCCGTTTGAATAACCAAAAAGACATTCAAGAAGAAGAAAATAACCCACTGTCAAGCTCGATGATATTTGTCTGATTGTTTAGCCAACGGCAATACAAACGCCATAATACAACACTTTTTATGATCCCGTTTCATGGACTGACATTTGTATCTATGTCAATATAGTTTGTCGCAAGTAAAAGTCCCGTTGTGCCTATAATATTACAATGTATCACTTCTAGGTCAGAAAACTCCGTTACACAACATTGCCTGATGTTTAATTGTTTTTTGTCACATTTTGTGATTACTTCGCCAATTCATGTAAAATGAGGGCCGAAATGTGCGGTCTTGGATCAACGGTTTTCCCCTCTGATGTGTCTTCGAAACAATTTTAATATGCCACAGGAATTCAAATTTGTCAATTACGTATGCAATACACACCCGTTGACGTGTTGGAAAAAAATATTCTCGGGTCTAGTCACCAATACCCATAACTTCTTTGCACTGACTGTATTGTACCGCTATCCTGTCTCAAGGAACTTTGCATATCATTTGAAATGAAATATCTACCTCAGAATTGCACGATGCCAATCATATATATAGGATAGGAAAAGAACCTCTAATAACTTTGATTCCAACATGATATCCAAATTTAACTGATGACCATGATATTACTGATATTTTAATATAGATAACAATTTAATTTGGAACAAGTAGATGGATTGAAGCTAATTTTATCGAGGCTAGCCAATTAGACGAGATTAGCACAACACGATACACTTCTTGAATCTCTTGTTACCTCAGAATAGAAAAATAAAAAATTAAAGATTTCTTGACGTAAGGTTTTAAAAAGAAACAGGATATCATTAATGGGCAGCTGAAGTACTTGTTAGCCCTAAAATAAGAAAAATCATTAGTTTTCAATTAATATGATCACAATTGCACTGGTTTTCACAATTTTAGCTAATTACTGTGCAGCTTTGAATTTTAAGTTTATGGACTAATAGACACCGAATAACATCGCCAGAAGATTTGCTGATTGTATTCTCAATGCCACGGCTAGGAATGTTTACAATATAACCAAAAATTTTGACGGCCAATTCATAATCTATCCTAATCCATTGAGATCTATGAACAAGATGGATTATCATCTCTTTTGCAAAATGTATCTCACAGAGTGGGACTGATAAACATTTTTATATATTGGGCTAAGACTTGACGGAGACTGAGTTCGCTCAATGCGACCCAATTGAATTGCTTTATCAACTTTCAGCATATAGAGCACTTTGTCAGGGACGTTCGATTTGAACTTTTAATCAAGGAAATATGCTGAAAAAGAGAGGTGGTCTGGATTTGACATGGCTGTTTTTGTCGGTTACACCTCATGTGCAGAAGGCGAGGCGCATTATTCAGATTCACAGACAGGACAATGTGTCAACAGCTTTAATCTTAAGTATAAATATGTTTGGGGACATAAGTGAGCAATTAATGAGAGGATCATGGCTTCTTGGTCACATCAGCAATGCACCAATGGGGATCGGATTGTAGCCATTGTACTCAACATACGCGATTGGGTCGACTTGCTACATCACACAGTATGTGTTTCCAGTCTCGACGTTCTTGCCAACGAAAGCAATGATTTCATTTACTCTGTTTCGTTTTTCAAACGAACTTATAGGTGCGTGTCTTGAGTACCGGCCGGGTTCTTTTATAACTCTTTCAAACTTATCGACATTGAAAACTCTATGCTTCTTTGTAGTGGCAGGAAGATCCAATTCGTAAGCGTTATCGTTAATGTCGGCTTTCACGACACAGAACGGACCAACGT
>JANIWU010000083.1:0-51850 GCA_030705145.1 Hagleromyces aurorensis | reverse complement strand
TATAATCGTGCAAAGTCAATTTATCTCTCATTGCATTATTAGGCAATAATTTACAATTGTCGATCACATGCCCTTTGTTTATACTATCTATTTTTAGCTCTAAACCTGGGAAATTTTTTACCCCATCACGCAAGACGAATCCCTTTGTTTTGGTAAAGTTTTCATATAAGAAAACAACCGTCTCTGTTGCAGGGACAAAAGATCAACCAAAGGTCCCTTTTCTCGCTTGAAGGAGACCATTGCAATACAAGAAGTTAAACGCGTAACTTTTTAAAGAACAATCAGGAACAGCTATAAAATGCGTTTTGTTACTCTCGCTTCATCACTATTACTGGCAGCAACCCAAGTGGCTGCTATTGGTCAACTAGCCTTCAACATTGGCACCAAGAACAACGACGGTTCCTGTAAGTCCACCAACGACTACGAAAATGACTTGAAGGTGTTGAAGCCATACACCTCCATTGTTAAGGTCTACGCCGTCTCGGACTGTAACACTTTGCAAAACCTGGGCCCAGCTGCCGAAGCCGAGGGATTCCAAGTTTTCTTCGGTATCTGGCCAAATGACGACGCACACTTCGAGGCCGAGAAACAGGCTCTAAAGACATATCTGCCAACCATCAAGAAGTCCACAGTTGCCGGCTTTTTGGTAGGATCCGAGGCTCTTTACCGTGACGACCTCACAGCTGAGCAATTGGCCTCCAAAATCAACGACGCCCGTAGCACCATTAACAACATCAATGATTCTGACGGCAGCTCGTACTCTGGTATTCAGGTTGGTACTGTTGACTCCTGGAATGTTTTGGTTGCTGGTTACAATGCTCCTGCTATCCAGGCCAGTGACTTCGTCATGGCCAACGCTTTCTCCTACTGGCAAGGACAAGTCATGACCAACGCCTCCTACTCATTTTTCGACGACATCATGCAAGCTCTTCAAACCATCCAAACCACCAAGGGATCCACTGACATCACTTTCTGGGTTGGTGAGACTGGCTGGCCAACCGACGGTACCAACTTCGAGTCTGCTTATCCATCTGTCGACAACGCTAAGCAGTTCTGGCAAGAGGGTATCTGTTCTATGAGAGCATGGGGTGTCAATGTCATTGTTTTCGAAGCTTTCGATGAAGACTGGAAGCCAAACACCTCTGGTACCTCCGATGTTGAGAAGCACTGGGGTGTCTGGTCTTCGGGTGACTCTTTGAAGTACTCGTTGGACTGCAACTTCTCCTAGATAATTGGCTAATGCCAAAGGTTTGCAGCTTTAACTTATGTTATTCTACAGAGGACTTCTTCTGGTCGCGATTGCGCAGTCTGTTTGGGCGGAGAAGTTTTAATTGAAACGTTATTTTTCATTCGTTCATTTCGCACTATTTCTTTATATTTCTTCAGGTATAATACACTTATATATGTGTATCAAAAGTAAAATTCAGATTCCATGTGATGCTTAGCGCTATGGCCCTCGTAGTGATGGGGGGGAGGTTCCTTACTAAGACGAGCTCTGTCACCGGCCCGCCCGCGATGAGCAAGCGAATTGCGTTCGCAAAACTCTGTTTTGAAGCCATTTAAAAGTGGTAAGACGTTTATAAGAGATTTCGCGATGCCATGGTATGAAATATGCTGGGTGAAGCACCGAGATCAAACAGCTACAGGGTGTTCATCAGAAAATTCGATGATCACCTTCCTATCTCGTACGAAACTCAACAAAAAGCTCAGATAAGCCAAAAGAACCTCTAATAATTTCCAATTATTTTACAAAAATCAGAGAATAAGCACGGTCGACTGATTGATATTCAGATGCTCTTCAGTTGCTCTTCATAACGGATCAGGGCTCACTCTTGGCAACTTCTTCTCAAGCATTTTCGAAAGATGTATTTTCATTATGTGTAATTCGTGTTTGGTGATCAAACTCTTAGCCGGAAATGAAAAATTTTCCTTAGTGCACAGATAGTATCTGTAGCGAACCTCTCTGCAATCTATGATATATAGTTAGTGGGAAAGGCGAGAAGAGCTCAACTACACCAAGCAAGAATCAATTTTGGTTCTACGATAGTTGAAAAAGGTGGATTAGGTTCAATTTAAGAGACCTTTTGGCAGATATTTAGAATAGAAAGGATCTACCATAAGCATGTCTCGTTTTTTTGCAACTACCGATGAATATGACAGTGGCAGCTCATCGTCCGATGAAGACTTACTCTCCAGCTCCGAAGAAGAATTAATCAGCTCTGCCTCCGACAGTGGTGAAGAATCAGACGATTCGCTATTCAATGACGATGATGAATCGGAACTTGAGGTTGATTCAGACGACTCAGATTCCAAACCATACGGTCCGGATTGGTTCAAAAAGTCAGAGTTTAGAAAGGGCGGAGCAGGCTCAGGAAACAAGTTTTTGAAGGGTGCCAACTACTCAGACTCAGACGAATCAGACGATGACAGCAAAAAGGTCGTGAAGTCCGCTAAGGAGAAACTCTTAGATGAGATGCAAACGGTCTACACCAAAATTGATGCAGCAGAGATGACACAAGACTGGATCACGATCTTGAATGAGTTCGATACCATTGCACGTCTATTGATTAGAGCACAGCAACAAAACTATGGTACGCCGAACATTTTTATCAAGGTTGTTGCTCAGGTCGAGGACATCGTCGGTAAGACGTCTCAGAACGAAATCAAAAATAAAGCAGTTTCAAGAGCATTCAACACTACTAAACAGAGAGTCAAGAAGGTTGCTAGAGAAAATGAAAGTTTGATGGCCAAATTTAGAGAGAGTCCTGAGTCCTTTGACACTGAGGAGAACCTAGAGGCAGACGCTTCTCTTCCAGAGTCCACACCAATTTTCGGCAATAACAAGAAAGCCAACCTTGCCTCGGTTGCAAGCGGTACATCTGAGGCTGGGTTTTACTCTGCTTTGAGTATTGTTTTGGATTCCAGAGGTAAAAAGAATGTTGAGCATTCGGCTTTGATCAAGACTTTGACTGAACTGTTGGAAATTGCAAAGTCCCCATATGAGGTCATAATAGCTTACTTGACCCTGATTCCTACCAGAATTGATGAGTCAACCAACATGTCTTATCAGCCAATAGAGCAATGGAAGGCCACATACCAAGATTTGGAAAAACTTTTGACCATCCTAGAGGAAAATATCGAAACATACCACGTCACCGAACTTGCTCCACGTAATGATTTCATTGAAGAAGAGCCTGTGGCTGATGCCAATGGCGTTAAAAACATATTAGGTTCTATCTTTTCATTTGTTGAAAGACTGGATGATGAATTCAACAAGTCATTGTTGAATATTGACCCACATTCTAGCGACTATTTGGTCCGCTTGAGAGATGAACAATCAATATACAACCTAATCCTAAGGACACAGTTGTATTTGGAGGCTATCCTACCTGAAGATGAAAAAGAAAGACTACTTTCTAGAATCTTAGTGAAGAGACTTGACCACATCTACTACAAGCCAGCTAAATTGATCTCTATAGTCGAGACCAATGCTTGGAAAACCATTCCATCCCTCTACAAATCTCAAATCACACCTTATGAAGGTGAGGCAGATGAGGAGTATATCTCAGGTTTGTTCGCCAAACTAGCAGATGTTTTACGTCAACAGAAAAATGGTGGATTGCGTAAACGCGCAATTTTGTACCATACATACCATGTTGCATTGAAGGGAGATTTCGTAGCAGCTAAGGATATGCTTCTGACCTCCAAGGTCCAATCACACATCAACAGCTCAGACCCTTCGCTGCAAATTCTCTTCAATAGAGTTGTTGTACAACTCGGTTTGGCTGCATTCAAACTATGTTTAATCGAAGACTGTCATCAAGTTTTGAATGAACTGCTGGCTAGTTCTCATCTAAGAGAAATTTTGGGACAACAAACTTTACAAAGAGTTTCAGCTAACAACAGCTCTTTGACCAATGCGGAAGAGCGTGAGCAACTATGTTTGCCATTTCATGAACACATCAATCTGGATCTGATCGATCTTGTTTTCATGACATGTTCGTTGTTGATAGAAATCCCACAAATGACTGCATTCTACTCCGGTATCAAAGTAAAGAGAATTCCTTACTCTCAAAAATCTATACGTCGTGCTTTAGAACACTTCGACAAGTCTAGTTTCCAAGGTCCACCAGAAACTTTGAGAGATTTCGTCTTGCAAGCTGCAAAATCTATGCAAAGAGGTGATTGGAATAAATCTATTGAACACCTAAGAAATATCCCAACATGGAGGTTACTACCAAATGCTACAGTTGTTCTAGATAACTTGACCGAAAGAGTTCAAATTGAGTCGCTAAAAACTTACTTCTTCACTTACAAGCGGTTTTATGCTAATATTTCGGTCAAAAAATTTGCTGAGTTATTCGGTTTGGATGAGAGTAAAGTCGTAGACGTTTTGCAAGGTGTGGTAACAGAGTATGAGATACCAGCTAAGTTCGATGATGAAAAATCAGCCTTGATTATTGATAAAGGGGATGAAATCACCAAATTGGAAGAAGTGGCTTTGAAATTAAACAAAGAAGTCAAGATTGCCAAGGAACGTTTACATCCATCAGGTCGTCGTTAAGAAAACTGAGACATCAAGTTATTTTTGTTTGTGTTTCATACAGGGAATCAACAGCAACCTATAGCTATGAAGTCGTATTGTAGATTCATTTACAGTAGCATGCCTGTACATTATGTCACGTAAACTTGTTAATTATATAAATAAAGATATATAAATAACCGTTTGAAATTTAATTTTGATTTATTGACAGACTCCCATCTAGCAATATTTGTTCGTTGTATATTTCAAATAGATGATTGCCAGTATATATGATGTATAGATATTAGAATGAATAAATAGATAAATAAATAAATAAAATACGGAATACCGTTTTCAATGCTCTTCTTATTGTTTAAAATCACTTTCAGTAATGCCTGACCTTGAACACATTGACCTGAAAATACTGTCTTCTCTACAGAATAAATCGTAAGGTGTGTCAAATTCGGCAACTTCACCTTGTTCCAAAACAAGTATACGATCATAATTCAAAATCGTTTTCAGTCTGTGTGCAATACACAAAATTGTGCAGTCCCCAAAATTTTCAACTATTCTTGATTGAATTTTACCATCAGTTTCGTAATCGACAGATGATGTTGCTTCATCTAAGATAAGAATCTTAGACTGCCGTACCAATGCTCTAGTTAAAGCTAGCACTTGTCTTTCTCCTAGTGAGAAATTAGAACCTTCCTCTTCGACTTTCTGATCCAAATGAAATTTATGCATATTCGAGTAAGAGCCATTGCTATCGGGCTTTTGGAGCTTCACATCTTCTAACTCTGAAATATTTATAGCACCACTCTTGAGGAGAGAATCCCATAGATCCTTATCTGACCTCTCTTGAAATGGATCTAAATTCTTCCTGACTGTACCTCTGAATAATACTGGATCTTGGGGAATAATGGATAATTTGCTTCTCAAATCATAAAGTCCTATATTACTGATGTCGATACCGTCGATTAGTATCTTTCCGTCAGCCAATTCGGTTAATCTGTACAAAGCACTCATTATAGAACTTTTACCTGCACCTGTACGACCACATATTCCAATCTTTTCTGCTGGCTTAATATCAAGATTGATATTCTTTAACACAAGTGGAAGGCCTGGCCTATATCTGAAGTCAACATTTTCAAACTGAATACTTCCTGAACTTGGCCATGACTCTTGTGGACTCACTTCTGGTTTTCTGTAAGCAGCTTCGGTTGGAACCTCTGTTGCATAGGCAACTAGCCTTTCAGCACTGTTCATGTCATTTTCAGTCTGAGTGAAAGCTCTAAGAACTGTATTCAAAAGTCCTGGTAGTTGTAAAACATATGTCAATAAAACACCTACCGAGACTGCTGATATGTGGAATTGACGAGTGACACATAGTAGTGTGATAATTAATGCAAATGCAATAGCAACGAGATCAAGAAATATACCCACCCATCTCTGAATTGCTACTGATAAATAAGCTGCTTCGTTCATCTTATTAATGAAAAAGTCCGTTTTCACCAAAAATCTCTCCTGACTGCCATATAACTTTATTGTATCCATGCCACCTAAAACCTCATTGAAATTGTTGTATACGAACGACCTTTGGATGGCCTCCAATCTTTTAATTTCTCTCCCTGTACTTTGATAATGATCAGCAATCAAAATAAAAAGAATTAGTAGGAATGGGACAGCAATGGCAAACCATGGGAGATAGACGATACACAAAACACAAACACCAATTATATTAGCGAACTGAGTCAGTAGCAATCTTACATTTTCTGAAAGTTCATTATCCAAACTGTCCGTGTCTTTTGTGAATCTATTCAAAATTCTTCCCAATGGAGTAGTGTCTAGATAAGACATTGGCGTGTGCAATATTCTCTTTACTGCTCTTAAGTTCAATCTTCGAGACGCACGAGTACCCATCAAACACAAGATTGTGAATTGTGTAAGCATGAATAAAAAACTTCCGAAAACGAAAAAAGAATACAATCCCATGTAAAAGCTAGTTGATCTGTTTTTGAACTTGTCCTCAGTCCAGTATGATAACCAGACAGATGAAAACAGAGAACAGAAAGTTGTACCAATTATGGCGAACGCGTATGTTGGAATAGCGACCACCCACCATTTTCCAACAGCAGAAAGAATATATTCTCTATAAACCTTCCATTTAATGCTGTTCACAGCACGCTCCTCTTTTGTTATTAGGTGGCCATCAGTGTCATCTGTTTCGGTTCTTTTGGTGTTTAGTTTTTGTATTTCTACTAGCTCTTTTGCTTCCTTATCGATGATTCCCTCTGCTAAATCTTCGTCAACAGAATTCTCATCATCTTCCGACCGTTCTTCTTTTTCGTTTCCAGAAGTGAACGTCATTAATGTCTGCAAGGTTTCATTCCTTGTCATCAACTCATCATATGTTCCAATGTCAAAAAACCCATTTTTACCTAGTACGATGATCCTGTCAGCTTTCTCTACTAATGAAAGCTGATGAGTTGCCAGTATTCTTGTTTTATTTTGCAACATACCCAGCATACACTCATCCATGATATGCTTCCCAACACGTGAGTCCACAGCACTTAAAACATCATCAAAGAGATAGATATCTTTTTTCTTGTAGACACTTCTTGCCAAACTAATACGGGCTTTTTGACCACCAGATAGTGTTATTCCTCTTTCACCAATTTCTGTAGAATCTCCTGCCGGTAATATATCCAAATCTGCCTGTAGCGAGCAGACTCTGATTACCTCCTTGTATTTCTGTCTATCGTACTGCGAGCCAAATATGATATTGTCACGTACAGAAGCGTTCTGGATCCAGGGAGTACCAGAAAGTAGTAGATCTCCGTCAACTTGAACTGTACCCTCTAGTTTTTTCATCATTCCAGACATTGCATAAAGCAAAGAAGATTTACCTGTGCCGATTGGACCTGTTATCATGATGAACTCCCCTTTCTTGATTTCAAAATTTAGATGTTTGAATCCTGCGAATGTTTGTTTTTCTAATTGAGTGCTTAGTGCTTCTGAGATATCCAAAGACTTGATATCTTCATTGGCATTCACCTTATCCTTAACGTCTTGAACCAAGGTCGGGTTTTCTTCCCTGGCATCATTTGCCTCGAAATCTTCCCATTCAAAGCCTGCATCCTCCATTTTCATTGCTAATGTTTTGTCAAAACCTGGTAAAATACCATAATCTCTCTTGATGCTACTGTGATCTTCTGGTGCTTCCAGCAAATCTTGCAAACGAGTTAATCCGATTATCATATCAACACCAGTAGCCAAAGAGATAGGCAAAAAGAACATTTGCAAACTTAGAACTTGAAACAAAGACAGCGAAGAGAAAATATTCCCAGGAGTTCTTCCAGTGTTGTTGACTTTGTACATGGACAAAAACGTTGCCAAAGATGCTATACTTGGTAATGACATCGCCAATGCAATCATGAAATTTCTGGTGAAAAGCATTCGCCTAACATATTTCATTTCATTTGCTCTAATTTCCTTGATGTTCATCTCGTAGGCATCTTCCCAGGCGTAATACTTTACCATCTTCATATTATTCAGAACCTCTCTTGTGACGGTGACTCTAGCGTCAGTGTATTTGTTGGCCTTCATTCTGTATCCAATAATCATCTTGAAGGTCACAAGGGCGAGAACAAAAGCAAATATAAACAAGCCGATACCAACCAATGCGATGGGTCCCAAGTTGACAATAAGCAGCACAATGGCGATGGCGAAAATAGCTGGAAAGCCGGCCAAAAACGGCTGAAACGATAGCGCAAATTCTATTCTGGATAAATCCGTTGTGACGAACGAAGTGACTTTACCATTAGGATATTTGTGTTTCGCATAAGAAGATGCTCTGAACATTTTCTCTAGAGCAGCTCTTGTCAGCAAGGACTTGGCCTGGGAACCTGTTAGCTGGGACGATAGGAAAAAATGGTTAAAAGCAAGTCCATTGACTAGCATCATCAGTGCTGCTCCGAATGCAAATCCAATACCTCTGTTCACAGGTGTACTTGGAAAGTAGGCTTTTTCTTCAACAAAGGAAATCAGACGTTTGGTTATCATGGGGTTAAAGCCTGACGCACAGTTGGCAAAGATGGCGCAAAACACAGACCAAGAATACTGGCGTTTGAACGTAAAAAGCATAGCCCGCAAAACAGAGTGTTTGGGAAGCTTGGCCTTATCGTAAACCTCTTCCTCGGTAGCGCCAGGGTGTTCCTTTTTGTATTTATTTCTTGCCTTTTCGAAATAGTAATTCATATTCTTGTCGAAATCTCTTGTGAGTCGTTCAATAGCCATCCTTTCGTCCATCTTGTACAAGTCATTCGGCTGGATTGTTCTCTTATAGCCAACTCTGATTAGTGGGATAACCCACCATACAAAGAGACGCGATAGCAGGTTCGACCGCAGCATGGGAAGTGTCTTCCGTTCCTCATCATTACTGGGCACCTCTGGAATCTTCTTGCTGTGCAGAAACGAAAAGAGACGTTTCTGAGTATATATCTCAGAGTCGGTAACTTTCTCCAGGTCGTCGCTGTTCAGAAACGTCTCTGGTTTGTTCTTGTCGACCTTGTACTCTCCAGTCCTGGTGAGGCCATCTCGACTACCGTTTGATGAGGACATGTATGATTTCGTGTCATCCTGGTCGATGCCCGGCGTCGGTACGTCTGACTCAGACGTTATTATATCTCCAGCTGAGTGTGGCAATGTGCTGTTCGCATGCAGATCGTCGTCGTCTCCTGAGTGCTGAGCATGCAAAGACGACGTTACTTTCTTCCATGGGTTATACCCCATCTGTAGCTGCTGTTGTGATGCTACAGTTGACTTTTCCACTTTCTGCAGGGAGCAATTTTTCCTGCAACTCAGTTTCCTCTATGGCACGATCTCGCCTACTTTAACAATAAGAGCAGCCAGTCTATGCACGGAAAACCGTCAAATATAACCTCTGTGCGGTAAAAAACAATGATATCGACGAACACCAGAGTATGGAGTTATGGAGCTCTAGAGGACGTGTTTTTTAATGCGGAAAAGTACTTGATGCTTGTGTGTTTGCTCTTGCTTAATTTCGGCTTTCAAGAAGTCTTTCCGCGGGCAAGTGATGATGTGGGAGTGCGCATGTGCGTTAGAGAATTCAAGAACACCAGGCGTCGCGCGCATCGCAGAAGAGTGTCGGGTCTTTATATAGCTCTTTGACGAAATCTCCAGTGGCGCACAAGGCTTGGCTTTCTGCATGAGGAAGGCCTGTTATCTACCTTGTACAGATAAGGAGTTTGCTTTGCAGCATTGTCATCTCCGCTTTAGGCGGAGGAAACTGCCACAGCCAAGTAACTGCACAAACAGGGCAGTCCCCAAGTGTGACGGAAATACAGAGCCATCGCCACCGGAACACATAGCGAGCCCTGCAGTATATGTAAGCAATAGCCAAAGAAGCACCGATAGTACGGCTATCGCCAAAAAGTTGCGAAGGTACCCTTCAAACTGTTCTGTAGATAGATGCATGTACGAGTTCTCACGTTGTAGCTAGTTGCTTGGAGGTCGCTGCTGTTCGCTGTGCAGTATGCCCATCGAAACCTGGGCACCTAGCGTACTGCTCGCTATTCAAGCTGAGCCTATCCTGCGCCCATGCCCCCTGTGCATCCTGCAGCGTAGGAGTGGAAGCCGTGCAGCGTGCAAACCATGTTTTTTGCTCATCCGCGGAACTGGCCAATATCTTTCTACGGTGCTGCGCTAGAGGCTTCGCGCGCCACACGTTTCGTAGAGACTCGCGATAAAAAGAACGGATTCAAACCAGCTGATAAGCAGTGGCGCCTCATACCAGGAGCCCGAAAACGGGTTGTTTCCCGCATGCGGAACAAATGTGTCAGCGATGGTTACGCCTGGCGTATTCTGCTGCAAACGCGACGGAGCTGTCAGCAAGGGAGATAAGCTTGGCATTGCTCGAGACGGCCTTCAAACGCTGAGAAGATTTACACGGCGTCTGCTGCAGGTTCCACCGACTGACAAGCATTGTCTCCGGGTGTTGGGAGGAGTATTCCCGCCAGAGACGCCAATGGGAGTCGGGCAGCGTGCGCCGGAAAAAGCGTGTCTGCAGTCGCGGCACGCCCAGCGGCAGAAACGCTATGTTTTCTTGCTTGCATATGCACGTAATCGTGCACTGCTATTCGCAGTGCACTAGAGCTCAAGGCCAGTGGCAAGACAGGAAGCAAACCGTCCTGGCGGTCCTGCCGTATGGGGAGGTACGGATGTGGCCGCCATGCGTGTGAGAGGGCAGACTGAGCAGCACCGGCGAACGCGTTCGGTTCATGCCTGACGGCCGCTGGACGGCAAGGGCGAGGACTGGTCGTCGCCATGGACGTCGGTGGCGCCGCTGGGGTTGCCCGAGGCGCTGGCACGGCTTGCCGTTGTGCCCTGGCACGGCTTACTGCCGTGCTCTGGCGCCAGAAGTGTCAATTTCCGGCCGTGGAGCGGAAATGGAAAGGCGGACGGGTATCCAGGGCGCGAGAGCGGCTCCGCCAGCCGCTACCATGAAACAAGCTGCAATTGGGCATTCACATGCAACGCATCGAGTCCGTCTAAGTCGCGGATGCACAGAGGTCTAGTCTTTTGGCCTCTGTGGTGCAATTGGCTGCGCAGAATGTGTTTGCGCGTGTTATCCAGGATGGCGCACCGGTTGCCACGGTAACCCGGGCGGTCAGCGGCTGCACAAACACGCCTGTACAGTGCCAATTGAACGCGCGGCCATCGCGGTTCAAGAGCAGCCACTCTCATTGCCCGCACTTTCATGGTCAAGCGCAGACACGGCCGGCGCGTTTCTGAAGCAATCACGCTCTTCCTTTTAATCGCCAGCGCGGCTTAGAAGTAGTCTTGCTCTTCCTCGCATTGCCTGCGCTCCCCTGGCAAGCACAGACAGAGCTTCGCCAACGCTGCATTGTGATGCAGTGCTCTGTGCCAAGGTCTTTCGGTGCCGGTCAGATGCTGTAACGTCTCTTCCTGCCGTCCGCTGGTTTGTCTGCTGGAAAGCACGCTCCGAGACCGCCCAGCCCACAGGAGCGCGTGTTAGATCCGCCAAGGCCGGCGCCCGCCAGAGGAGCGGCCAGTCGTTCCCCAATGGCGGAAGCTGTCCGTGGAGCGTTCTGCGCCCGATCCGACTCCGCGAGTGCCCACGGTGGCGTGGCGCGGCCGCGGCTGCACCGAAGCTGGTGCCCAGCCGCTCAAACGCCTTCCCGTTTGGGTGCAGCCTGCGAGCGGCGCTGCCAGTACTAACGGACGTAACGTGCCCGTTCCATACATTAATCGGTTGGATGGAGCGCATAAGACCGTGCGTCACGACAAACCCCTCTTTTCGCTACCGCTTTTTCCCGGCTGGTCCTGCGCCTTCTGGGCCACACGCGTTTTCAGCAGGCTGCTGCTGCCCGGTGTTGCCGGTGGTCTTTGTCATCCCCGCGCAGTTGCATGAACACGGCTCGTACACCCGTGAACGCAAACTGCAGTCCGATTTGCCGCCTTGCCACCGGAAAAGTCATCTTCACAATGTATTTGTCCGCTCAGAAGTCAGAGATCTCGTCATTGACAGCCCGCGCCTGCTTTGAAGTTACCGGACTTCACGTATTGTCCTCTTCACCGCCCACTCTGGCTGAAGTGCAGGCAGAGCCTTCCCTTTGCTTCAATCCCACACTTATTGTCAGAGCAGGCGCCTGTGATCTGCTTGTCCGCGACTCGGAGCACGGGCCGCGTCATAGCTGGCCTCTCAGGCATCTCTCTCAGGCATCTCTCTCAGGCGAACATCTGGTGCACCACTGGCGCACCACCGGCGACCTCTGAGGCTGTTATACGGTGTGGGACAAAGACCGAGTTAACAGGACCGCGGCCCCTCAATAATTTGGTTCTTTTTCCTCTTTCTGCCATTGGAATTCTTGCCCAAATACATCGCAGCGCGAGAAGTTCGGAGCCTAGACGCACTGGGCCCTATGGCCCGTACCCGTGTGACCCAGTCTTTACTGCCGTGCGCAAGAGGCCTGACTGCAGATGGCCCGCCAGAGGTCAAGCTATCATTTTCCTGTAGGACAAGAGCGTGTGCAAGAGGAGATCAGCGCAGACTTCCCGCCTAAGAGACGGAAGGATGCCAAGTACGTAGCATCGCTACGACAACCTTTGCGTATATATAGACGAGCCCTTTCCACAAAGGCTGACAGTATTTTTCTCTGGCCGCGAAACTCCGTCCCTTAGCTACCCAGCAGCATATATCCCTTCCCCAGAGTGCAACCATGAGCGACTTAGAGAAGGCAACACACGAACACGACCAGTATGCCCCCCAGGCATACCACACAGACTCCGGAAGCATCAACTCGCACCCTTCCATGGCGCAGGACTACCGCGGGTCGGGCGCTGAGTGCTTCACTCCCGGGGACCCGAGGTGCCAGCCGGCCGTGTCGAAAATATACACCACGGGCCCCAACGACGAGTACATATACATCGGACGAGAGAAGTTTTTGAAGAGCGACCTGTACGAGGCGTTCGGCGGTACGCTGAACCCAGGTCTGGCTCCGCCATCGCGGCACAAGTTCGCCAACCCTGCACCTCTCGGGCTGTCCGGGTTCGCTCTGACCACGTTCGTGCTGTCCATGTTCAACGCGCGCGCGATGGGCATCGAGATCCCCAACGTCGTGGTCGGGCCGGCCATGTTCTACGGCGGGCTGGTCCAGCTTGTCGCCGGCGTGTGGGAGATCGCCCTGGAGAACACCTTCGGTGGCACGGCGCTGTGCTCATACGGCGGGTTCTGGATGAGCTTTGGCGCCATATACATCCCCTGGTTTGGCATCCTAGAGGCATACAAGGAGAAGCCCTCCGATCTTGGGAACGCTCTTGGGTTTTTCCTTCTGGGATGGACGATTTTCACATACGGGCTGGCGCTCTGTACAATGAAGTCTACGCTGGCATTCTTCGCACTGTTTTTCCTGCTGGGCACGACGTTCCTGCTCCTTTCAATTGGCGCGTTCACCAGCAAGGTGGGCGTAAACCGTGCCGGGGGCGTGCTGGGTGTTGTCGTTGCGTTCATAGCGTGGTACAACGCCCTGGCCGGTGTTATCACTAAGCAGAACTCGTACATCGTCGTGCATCCCGTACAGCTGCCAACAAACGATAAACACTGGAGGTTCCGCACAAAGGATTTGAAATTTCACTAGGGCTGGGAGGCATTTGCGTGTGCAGGCGCATAAGGACAGTCCTCGTGGTCACGGTCGAATTTTACAGCATGATAACATATCTATGTATATCTATTTATTATAAAAGTCAACAATCATATACTTAGTCGAAGCAGGGCCTCTTTTGTTTTGCCGGTGACGTGTGGCCTGTGACCTGCAGCCGCGCGCGCTCTGCACACATGCGGAGGCGCCCTAGTTGAGGGCGGGTAACGTCTCTCTTGACACCGCCATGAAACTAAACTCAAAAACTCAGAAAATCGATCGATGGCACATATATCTATAGGGGATATCGGAAAGACACCACTGTGCTTTGGCAACGAAGGTAGCAACACGAAGAGGGCCAACACATACTAAAAACTACACATGAGTTGGGAAGGGTTCAAAAAGGCCATCAACAGGGCTGGAAACAGCGTTATCGTGAAAAATGTGGACAAAACTATCGACAAAGAGTATGATATGGAGGAGCGTCGGTACAAGGTGCTACAAAGAGCAGGCGATTCGCTTCAGAAGGAGGCAAAGGGCTATCTGGACTCCATAAGAGCTGTGACTGCTTCGCAGGTGACAATTGCAGAGGTTATTTCCAACCTGTACGACGACTCCAAGTACATTAGTGGCGGAGGCTACAACGTCGGAAACTACTATTTGCAATGCGTTAACGACTTTGACTCTGAGACAGTCAAGCAACTGGATGGTCCGTTTCGCCAGACAGTGCTGGATCCTATCTCTAAATTTTCAGGATACTTCAAAGAGATTGACGAGGCTATGAAGAAAAGGGAGCATAAGAAGCAGGATTACGACGCCGCAAAAGCAAAGGTTCGGAGAATGATCGACAAGCCCGCAAAGGATGCAAGCAAATTGCCAAGAGCAGAAAAAGAGCTGCAGTTTGCAAAGGATATCTACGACAACCTGAACGACCAGTTGAAGACCGAACTACCCCAGCTCATTGCACTAAGAGTACCATATTACGACCCTAGTTTTGAAGCGCTAATAAAGATTCAGCTAAGGTTCTGTACAGACGGGTACACACGATTAGCACAAATACAGCAGTATTTGGACCAGCAATCGAGAGACGATTATGCCAACGGTCTCTTAGACGACAAGATATCCGACCTTTTGTCCCAAATGATGAGTTTGGATATTTGCGCAATGGGAGTAAAATAGGTGTGGTCGGATGTATAGCTTATTTAATCCTTCTGAGATAATTTGTCAATAAATAAATAGTTGTGATCTTAGGGGGTGGTGTGCGTTTGCCGTTGTGTTTATCTTGCCAATGGTTCAGATCCAAGCAGGACTTACTGACAACAAATTTTAATTGGCTAACCATAAGGATCCGGGATGTCTAAAAATATCCCTGGGAGTTTGCGGATCTTCCATCGAGTCGGATCTATACGTTTTTCAAGATCTCTGCGTGAGATGACGTGCAAACTATTCAACATTGGAATCTCAGAAGTGTTACTGGAGGCACGTGATGTGGAATTGTTCTCGGTGCTGCTGTGGATTCTCAGAGAGTTACTCATTGTCACAAAGCAGGACATTCTGCAATTGGGATTAAAGGCATCCTTGCGGAATTTTTACAAATACTTGGAATGCATCTACATGTAGATGTAATTAAACTTGGCGACAGGCACCACCGTTGGAAATATACCCATTAGTGAATCCTTTCGATTGAAAACAAATCCAATTTTTTTGTCCCACTTACAGATCTTGGAGTGAGGCAATAAGCGTTTAACCATTGGACTTCGGCGTCTTGAAGAAAACTCGTTAAACAAGGTACTCAGGGAACGCAAGTGCTCTGATATCACATTGTTGTGCATTTTTTAGTCAAGCCATTGTTCAAATTCTGTGAATGCACATTCCGGAAGTTCAGTGGAGCTCATAGAGAACCAAATTACCTTTTTTTAGGCTAGCGGAGGTAGTCCGCTGTTATCGGAGCACGAACGATCGAAACAAAAACAAAGGCATTGGAAGAATATCTTGGGATCATCGAATATTATATTTAAGTGATTGTCTAGGTTATGGAGGAAAGAGCGAATGCTAGTACAAAATATGGATCATGGTCACGTCCAGAAACTATGAACAGAAGGTTTGGCGTGTTGTTGTGTGAAAAGATTATCGGCCATCCACGGCTAAGCATTATAATTCCAATTTTGATATCACTCCTGTTATCCCATTCATTTTTTACTCGAATATGGTACCCAGAGACAGGCTTGCCATTTATCTCTAACAACCATATAGGTAGCTTCAGTTTGGAGCCAGCTAACAATAGCATCGATTTCGGCCAAAATCATTACGAGAATCTGTCAATGCTTCAGTTTATAGTCAAGTCAAATGATGAATCTATTAATATTTTGACTAGGAAGCATATGGTTGAAGCACTGTCCTTTCAGCGAAGGCTGTTGCAAGGGATATCGCCTCCGCTGGAGGGTGATAACCACATGAATTCTAAAGTTTCCATAATTTCACCCTTTAGCATCTGGAATAATTCTTTAGAATTAATGTTAAAAGATCCACGAGTAATACACACGCTGAACAGAAATGTGTATCGATTACCACGGTATTCTTTGTTGGGGCTTTGGGAAACTAATGGTGTTATCACATCAGCTCAGGGGTTTATGATTAGTCTGATTTATCCTACAATTATTCAAGATGATATTATATCAATACTCCGAGGTAACATGAATTTGCTACAAGATATTGCGAATACAACAAAATTTCATATATTAGCTGAATCTACTGACACAATTTATGAGAACGAGCGAGACGAAAATGATAATTCAAGAAAAATTTTCTATACTGTTGTTCGGGTTTCTAATAATGAAATTTTTTGGATATTTTTCCTTATATTCCTCTTGGGGTTTGTGCTGATGATATCTTTGCTAGAGTATCGACGTGCCGTTAAATCCATAACTGGAATAATCATTGCCATATTAACTCAGATTGTTTTGACGATCACATCTTCTACAACATTAACAAATTTCTTATTCAAAGGTTCAGCAGATAGAGTGCCCTTTTTTTTGTTTTATTTTCCTCCTGCATTGCTAATTGTTGGAGAGCAACTATTTGTTTTGAGGGCGGCAACAGAACAAGCTACTCGAGCAAATTTAGATTGCGTTAGAGCCCCAGACATCCTGTCCGACAACAGTACTTGGAGTAACCAAGATAGCAATAATTCAAATGGAGAATATGACGAAGCATATGGGAAATTTATTTCTCGATTAGCTGCTTCTCAGGGAGCAAATTTCAAACATTTGGTTTCACTCTCTGTTATATTGAGCGCTTTAGTTCCCTTCAGTAGGAAAATCACTTTCTTCATTCTTGTTAGCCTATGGTTGAATCATCTGTTATCGTGCACATTTTTGAATACAGTTTTGAGTTTAGACTACAAAAGGAATAAAAAGGATTCCATTTACCTGGAGAGATATCCCGAATTAATTGGAACTATAAGTAAAAAAAATGGAATCCTCAAGTTCTGTGGCGACAGGGTCGTTTTGCTTATAAATTTTTTGACAAGAAAAGGCCTAACGGTGATTATGCTCTTATATCTCTTTATCATCAACAGGAGATTTAAGGAAGTCAGAATGTCCAAATCCTTGTTGCAAAAAGTATGGTCATTTCACTACAACAATTTCAAGATTTTGCCGACAACATCAACCCATAAATTAGTTGACTTTGATATTCTTTCTGGAGAACTTTTGAAATTGAAGAATCAAAACTATGCAAGCTCCTCTATTGCTATAAGTTTGGAAACCGTCGATCCAATTAATATTTTCTGGGATTTAAATTCAATGCATGATGTTAATGGATATTCCGTTAATAAGGAATCCTTCCAGTATGATAATTGGAACTTCGTCACGTCATACAAAATTGATATCAGTTCCTCGATGAAGACTATTCTGTTATACTCACTCTTTACATCTGTGATGTTGTTGGTACTACAATTGATATTCGATAATTTGGATTGCTCAGGCGATGCTAACCCTGGATGTGAGCGACTGGAATCATCTTTATCTAACACCTCGACTCAAGAAAACCATGAATCGGAGCTTCATGGTGAAAGTCATTATATATCAGACCTAGCTTCCACTAGTCATACAGAGTTTCATTGTAAGGAGTTACATTATGAAGGTCATATCCTAGATATAGCCAAAGTTGCAACATCCCTTTCCCCATTTGTTGTATCCGTTGGTTTGGACTATAGAATACTTGTGTGGTCGCCATTGATGAATCCAATGCCCCCACCAACCTTAATTCCGTTGGAAAGAAGGTATTGGAGGATTCGAAAGGTTGTCCTTAGTGATGATGGGTATTATATTGCTTTTTTTGGTAGGCAACATATTACTGTTTGGTCCAGAGAGAAAATGAGCTTCTTGTGGGAGATCAATATTGAAGATTTAACTGAAGAGAGTATGGATGACTTTACTCCGTTGGAAGCGTTTTTCAGGAAAATAACTATCCCAGCGTTTTTGAGAAAGAAACTACAGATCACAGAAAGGGGTTACAATAACAGCCGACGGTCCAGTGTGAGTTCTAATGAATTTACAAAGAATCCAACAATTCAAAATATAAACACTTCATATGAAGGATTAGACATATTAAGACCCTTACCATATGAGGAGGAGGAACTTGTTTTTGTCAGCAACAAGAATTTCGTCTACAGAATCGATATGAATGGTAAAATAACTAAAGAAAAATTAACTCAATCAACTAATAAGTTGAAATCGTGTAAAAAATTGAGTTCCCCTAGAGTAAATGACAGACTTGTTATCTGTGATGAGGTAGGTGCAATTTTCATATCAACAGTTGTAAATAATAGGTGGCGTAGCAGAAAACTTTCACCTTCATATGAGAGAATGATACAAAATAGGAGATATTCGAAAAGTAACTTTAGTGAATTGCCATCTTATACGGGATATGAAACTCCTATAACCTTCGATACAGATCACACTATTAAGTTGGTGCCATTTGTTGGTATGTTATTGAAAGTTTCGGGTAGATCGGCTGATTTGATCGATGCACAAACTGGAACAGTAATACGAAGGTTCACTATTGGATTATTTGAACGAGAAACATTGGAAGTCTTTCATGCCGAGCCTACGCATTGTAAGTTTTGTGGAAGTCCCTCTGTTACCTCCTTTTCCTTTGCTTATACGGAAAAGGATGAGTCAAGGGTAGCTATGCATACTTTCCAATTAGAAAGTAGGACTAAAACAAGCATTTGTTTAAGAGTAGAGCGTGATCCTCGTGAGATCAGATGTTTGGGTTTGGAATCTGCCACTGAAACAATACATTATATCCATGAGGTCGAGAAGTGGAAAGTCACTAATCATAACATGTTAATTGGGATCAGAAAAATTCGAGAAAACATTGGTGGGGAAATCGGCTCTTCTTCTATGGACTTGGATCATGTAGATAGTCAGGTTACTACGTTGCAAAATCGTCATGACAAATCTCTACAATTTTATCGCGAAGATACTTTTGATATACATAGCATGTGGGAAGGATGGACGATGTCCGTCAATGGGACAATATCACACTATAGCATACCTGAAGGAATCAATGGTTTGGCGGTCAATAAAGTGGAACTCATTGAACCATTTGGCACTAAGGCAATCATAGTTGCAATTGGTAACATTATGAAGATGTTTTACGTGGGAAACGAAGACTCAATCTTCTCAACTGAAAACAGTAATGAACGGCAGGAAGAAACAAGCTTAAGATATGTGAATAAACGAAGAGATCGCAGGATTGTAAGGAAAATTCCTGTCAACTACACTGCTTTGTAATTAAAGAAAAAATATTTTAACCCGTTCAAATTCTTTCTTTGGAGCGATAAAAGAATTAATTATTATGATTTATATTTTAGCACACAGGTTTATATTCAAATATATTGTATATATGCATTTCAAATACAATTTCACGACAGTATTAAATAAGCCCACAAAGATGCTGGGGATAACAAAACATAAAGAACATAACAATTCATAAAATTCATACATAATTCATAATACAATACACACAACCACAGACTTCTTGGTCGCACAGTTACTGATATACATTACCAACTTTTAAAATTTTCTTAAACCCTCTTTTTCATTGGGGCAATGAATTTCAACTTCACATTAGGTGTCATCCTACCACCAAGTCAAAACCCTTACTCCCAAAACTCTTCAGAACATCAGCAAACAGATGTGGATAGAATATTTTTACATGCAAATGCCAACCGATCCATAATAATACAAGTTTTTACATTTCGCTTTTGAATCCTTGGATTTTCCAAAGGGCTTAAAACGAAAAAATAAAAACATTACTAATTCTCTTTAAGTAATATATATGCGGACTGGTACCGTTATCGTCCTTGCATTTGACAATAACGTTCCTTTGTAGCTTGAAATTTCGTTGGGATACAGGATATTATTTTGAGAAAATTACCAAACTAGACTGTCATTACATTCTAATTGACATCAAAGAGATTTCTCATTTTAACGCGTGCCCATCATTACAACATCTGATTTCCCTTCCCCATTCACTGTTGAGAATTTGTTTACCATTAATTCTTCTGTGAGGAACAGGGTCCAACATGGAGTAAATGACATTTCTGCACCTGGCTCTCTTCAAGTTTTCAATTGGCTCGTATCCATCTTCTCCCTTCCTACCTTTCAAGTATTTAGCGTAAAATTCATCCTCCTTTTGAGCAGCCCGCCATAGTTGGCGACCCGTCCTCATGGCCATATATATTACTCCGCATGACCATATGTCAACCGGCCTGGGATCAAATTCCTCGTGGGTATATTCTTCTGGAGCAATATATGGACTGGACCCACAGACGCCCCCGCTCAAATGTATATCTTTTTCCCATGCCATTTGGAAACACTCGCTGTTTCCAAAATCTATAATTTTCAAAACTCCATCAGATGTGAGCAGCACATTTTCCGGCTTCAGATCTCTATGTGCCACCCCCATTTCGTGCATATAGACCACTCCTCGTATTAGCTGCTTAAAGAAACAGTCAGCCTCTAGGAATTCAAGTTTACCTGCCGCTACAATCAATGTAAACAAATCACCACCGGCACAGTATTCCATGACTTCGCAATAGTCCCCTTTAGCATCTTGGAATAGATCCAGAGTTTGAATGATGTTTGTATGACGAAGAGAGGAAGATATGCAAAATTCGGAGGTCAATCTCTTGGAGTACCTGTCTGCGGACTCAGACGACTTCTTCTTAAACTCTTTTACCGCGAAGAGCACTTCTTTGTTTGACACGGGGTCTTTCTTGTGGCAAATTCGAACCACTCCAAATGCACCCTTACCCAGGACCTCTTGACACCTGCCGTATTTTTCTCCAAAACACATCGAGTCTGTCTTATTGACTAACTCTGTGCCGGAATTGTTCTCTATCACGCTCGAGCTATTGTTGAGTCGTTTATGCGGTCCGTTGTACGCGCCACTAAATGGAACAGTCTCGCTCTCTTCGTTCATGGCCATCTGTTTCATGAGTCCCGCAAACAAAGTTGGAGGGTCCCGGCGTTGCTTGGGATCATTTAAGATTTCAGGAACAGCGGATCTCGCCTGGCCTCGTATCTTCTGTGCACCGACCATATTCTTGAACATACTGCTTAGCTTTTCCTGCCTCTTTGCGTTTTTTAGGTGATGCTCGTGTGTTCCATCCTCGTGGAGAACAAACCTTCGCGAGCCGTTAGCCGCATTGTGCGATGCAAAACTGGCAGCGACGCTCGTAGAGCTGTTCAAACTTTGAATATTGGCATGCGAAGGGCTACTAGGCAAGCCCAGCGACTGCAGATTTGTGTGCGATGGCCGCGTTGCGGGATGGCTCTGCTGGTGGCCCAGCGCCGTTGTCCCGCTGTTTCGTATCTTCGCCGAGGAAGTGGTTGTTGTTACTGGGGACGTGGACGACAGCGACACTGCTGAGACCGCCGACGTGATCGACGAGGACGACGAACTGGGCGAGGGGCTCGTAGCACGGCTTGCGGCCCTGTGCTGCTCGTGCGAGACCCTGTCCGTTGCGGTTGGCGACGTCGTCCTGGAGCGTCCCTGTGCGGCAGTAGAGCGAGTAACTCGGGACTCTACAGCCACAGTTTCCTTAGAAGCCGCATCCTGTGCCTCATTGTTGCTTCCGAACAGCTTCGCAACCCGCCGGGACAGCGTGCCCTTCCGCGACACGGAGGGTGTCGAAGGAGCGGAGCCGCTCATGTTGCTGGGTGGTGAGGTGACTACTTTTAGACCCATCTAGACGGTTTCCGAGTGCCCGATCACCAAACTGTTTTTATACCGTATGCTTTCGACTCAACCTGAGCTGCAAGCGATTTTGTTGTTGTTGTTGCCTTCGCTGGACAATGATCTATAAATGGCCTAAAAAACGCCAACCTCAAATATGGTCCTGTGGGCGCACCGAGTGCTGCGAGAGGGCTGGTTGGAGTAGTGGCAAACGCACTTCTCTTGGTGAGACACTGAACTGAAGCCCTACCGAGCTGTTTCTTCGTGCGGATCTCGAGCCAGAATCTCTTTCTGTGTCGATCCGATGAGCTTGAGGTAAATCTGTTGCTGTGGCGATGCTCTCTGGAGGTGTTTAAACGTCACCGACACACGCACAGTGTTTCTGAATAGCCAGCTCTGATGCTCTTTTATACAGCGCCTGACAAGTTTCTCCCAGGCGAGAGGTTTTCTTATATAGGTGTTTTATGCAGCAAGTCTTTCTGTGTGGTGCTTAAGAGAAAACAGACTTCTCCCATCGGCAAGCGCAAGCCGCGAATAGCGATATTTTTCTTCTGCGTTATGGGAGAAACAGAAAAAAAATTTTCCACTAAGATTTGTAATATACGGGGGCAGCGAAGATGACTGCTTAGACAGGAAAGGGTTTAGCAGATCACAGGGACCAAGGCTGAGCAACGCCAACTCAGGTGCCGATAGTGCAGATATTCCCAGCCAGGGATAGCAAATCTTGTGTGTTTCTATTGTGTCGTGTTCTCACCATGGAAACAGGGCTCAGCAAGTCCACCTCACCCGGCTTAGCAGATCCCAGCGGACAAACGCCGCGTGCACTGGCCGATGCGGGTGGGAAAAAAGGCCACGGGGACCAAAAAGAGATTTCGACCCCGGTGAGGATTGAACTCACGATCTTGCGATTAACAGTCGCACGCCTTAACCAGCTTGGCCACGGAGTCGCGGTTTTTGTGTTTTTTTGAAAAAACGATAGCGACCGTGTCGCGCGGGACGCGGCGCGCCCCGCACGGCGGCGGTCACATGCGCCGTTAATGGGGAGTGCGCGGGCCACATGGGCGCGAAAAAATACTTTTTGGCAACAATCTAGTTACATGGGCGTGTGGTCTAGAGGTATGATTTCCGCTTAGGGTGCGGGAGGTCCCGGGTTCGAGTCCCGGCTCGCCCCAATTTTTTGCCTCACGGTCTGAGGCGCCCTTCGTGCCGTACCTTGCGCGCCGCACACGGCGCCGATCAGCGCAGCGATAAGCCGACACCGCAAAATTACGTAGCGCAGGGCCTGCTCCACCACCCCGGCGGGCATCCCGCTGGCATCCCGCTGGCCGCCCGCGGCTTCCTGCCGGTCAGCCGCCGCGATGCACCGCCACAGCGACTTGCGCTGCTGCACACGCGGTTTGCAGCCTGACACAGTCTGATACGGGCGGCACGGCCGGTTGCGGCGCGCCGCTGCGTTCGCCCGCCCAGCCTCGGACTAAGTTGGCACAGTGTCCAAGATCTGCGTCGGCGCGCACATGACATCCACGTTTATCAGCTGCCCGGGGTCATGCACCGCTGCTGCGCGCACCGCAGTTTTTTCCCAGTGGCTTTCGCGCAGCGCGCAGCCCCCCAGGCAGGTCCAGTAGCAAGAAGGCCGTACGGGCCCCACTGTCCCCTTTTCTTTCTCCCGGGTTCGGTCATGACCCAAAACTCGGAACCGTAAAAAGCTGAACAGCCGCCAGAAACCTACAAAGCCGTCAGTAGAGATGGCGAATCCTAAGAAAATGTCTCAGCGGAGCGTTCGGCCGTCGCTGACGCCTGCATTGTCATGTCCATATGCTGTCTCCAGCGGTCATCAACTCTGGACGAGTCGTATGGGTCGCACAGGCGTGCATGGCGTCTTTTCCCCTCCCCGTCTCCCCCCCCTCAGGCCAATCACAGGCATTTCTTTAAAGCTGGCAAAATGCATGACTCGGTATACCCGCTTGCAAAGATATATAAGCACTGGGCAAAAGATTGAGCTCAGGCAAGGACCAGCAGGTGGCAGACGCACACGACACGCAAACACAGTCACAACTGACTACACGAGACAGAATCGCATTCCGTCGCCACACACACTTGTTATTTGTACTCCGGACGACGCAGTCGCAGAATTAAAAAAAGGTGTAGGATGCTAAGCGTGCACGCAAGAAACATATTGTTTCGCAACGTATTGAGACAGACCAACAAGGGTGTCGGAATCAGATGCTACAGCAACGCAGAAAAGACTCTGAAAGAGAGATTCGCTGAGATCTTCCCCGGCAAGGCCGAGGAGATCAAGCAGTTCAAGAAGGCGCACGGCAAGACCGTCATCGGCGACGTGAAGCTCGAACAGGCGTACGGGGGCATGCGCGGCATCCCCGGCATCGTCTGGGAGGGCTCTGTGCTGGACCCCGAGGAGGGCATCCGTTTCAGAGGCCGCACGATCCCCGAGATCCAGAAGGAGCTGCCCAAGGCGCCCGGCGGTGAGGAGCCGCTCCCCGAGGCGATTTTCTGGCTGCTGCTGACGGGCGAGGTGCCCTCGGAGGGCCAGGTCAGGGCGTTCTCCGCGGACCTGGCTAGCCGTTCCGAGCTGCCAGAACACGTCGCCAGCCTGCTCGACAGCCTGCCAAAGGACCTGCACCCAATGGCGCAGTTCTCCATCGCTGTGACCGCGCTCGAGAGCGAGTCCAAGTTTGCCAAGGCGTACGCCCAGGGCGTCTCCAAGAAGGATTACTGGAACTACACGTTCGAGGACTCGCTGGACCTGCTGGGCAAGCTGCCGGTCATTGCGTCCAAGATCTACCGCAACGTGTTCAAGGACGGCAAGATCGCCACCGTCGACCCCAACGCCGACTACGGCAAGAACCTCGCCCAGCTGCTGGGCTACACCAACAAGGAGTTCGTCGAACTGATGCGTCTGTACCTGACGATCCACTCGGACCACGAGGGAGGCAACGTCTCCGCGCACACCACCCACCTGGTGGGCTCCGCGCTCTCCTCGCCATATCTGTCGCTGGCCGCTGGTTTGAACGGTTTGGCTGGTCCATTGCACGGCCGTGCGAACCAGGAGGTGCTGGAATGGCTGTTTAAGCTGAGGGAGGAGGTCAAGGGCGACTACTCCAAGGAGACCATCGAGAAATACCTGTGGGACACGCTGAACGGCGGCAGAGTCGTTCCCGGCTACGGCCACGCCGTCCTGAGGAAGACCGACCCACGGTACATGGCCCAGCGTGAGTTTGCCTTGAAGCACTTCCCAGATTACGAACTATTTAAGCTGGTTTCGACCATCTACGACGTCGCCCCAGGCGTATTGACCAAGCACGGCAAGACCAAGAACCCATGGCCAAACGTCGACTCGCACTCCGGTGTGCTGCTGCAGTACTACGGCTTGACCGAGGCCTCCTTCTACACCGTTCTCTTCGGTGTGTCCCGGGCCTTCGGTGTGTTGCCTCAGTTGATCATCGACAGGGCTGTCGGCGCTCCAATCGAGAGACCAAAGTCCTTCTCCACCGAGAAGTACATCGAGCTCGTCAAGTCCGTCGAGTCCAAGGCCTAGGGCCGGGGGACCGCGTGCTAATTATGTATAACGATTTTACGTACCTCATTGTATCTTCTATAATGAAACTTGAAAAAAAGGTGAAAATGCAGCAGGGGACGCTCGGACACCGCAGCCGCGGCAGCCGCGGCTGCGGTGGGCTCCGGGCCTTGCGCGGTCACAAACCGCATTGTGCTGGCACATTCCCGTGCGTGTAGCGAACCCCACCACCGCAGCTCACAAGAGGCGTCTGACGTTGAACCGTTTGCTGCTGTGCGGCGTCCGATGGCTCGGTCACTCCAAACAACGACTGCGTGGCCTGACCATCACCGACCACCCACTGACCACGCTATCAGACTGACCGCCGGGAGCGCTCTCAGCCGGGAACGGCGCAACACCTGCCCATTCCACCCCCTTCTCTATATGGGGCCAATTGTTGGCCCATCAGGCAAGGGCTGTACACTGCCCCAAATGGGGCTCCGCCCGGCTTGTGCGTCTGGACAGGCCATTTTACTGACGCTGGGGAGCAGCCGCCCCATCGCGGACAGCCCCATCACGGGCCACCCCATCGCAGGCCGCTATATATAAGGATCAGGCCGACAGCCGTGTGCAAAACATCCCACAGCAGATCTGGCGGCGATGCAGGCAGCCACCACTGGCGACTGCCGCGTCAGGCGCGGACACTAGCCGCGCTCGCCCCTGCCAAGCTCCGGCCTGCCGCATGCGGCAGGCCGCGTGCGTTGGACACCCCACGTGAATACCACCTGACCGGACCGGGACGCGCGTCGGCCCCGTCCCGAGGTCGCCGTCGCAGACAGCCCACCGTGCGCGTGCTGAGCCCAGGCACGAGCAGCGCGCTGGGGGAGTCGCAGCCAGACGGCTCGGCGGAGCACCGTGGCGCACGTATCGCGGCCGCCGGTGCGGTCGGTCGCCGCGGTCGGGTGCGCAGTGGTCCCAGAAGGTGCCACATCCAGCCGTTACGTTGCCGCAGCACTACGCTGGCAGTCCGTCCGAGCGCGCCGGAACCTGCGCTGGCGCGCTGCGCGCGCATATTACCCCGACTTATCTCCGCCGCCTCACATGCCCATTACTAAAGTTGACAAATTTGCGTCCGTATTTGTAAGTGTGCACGAAAATTTCGGGCGTGCCTGCCCTTAATAATGTCATTATCAAGAAAATTAGGAATCACCATGCAGCCAGCACGAAGCGAAGACACAGGCGGCGGCGGCACAGCAGACACGTCTGGTGGGCGCTCAGACGCGCCAATTGGCGACACACCGCCGCCAGCGCGCGCCAACAGGCGCTGGGACCGGCCTCTATCCCACACACGCCCGGCAGGCCGCGCCGTGGCCCGGCACAGCGGCCCCCCTAAGGGGTATAAAAACAGCAAGAAAACTCCAAGCTTCTTACCCTCCGCTGGGATTGCCTTACGCTGTTTGAAGGGGTATCTTATAAATCAGTGCTCAGAACAAAGTTTTTACACACAGGACTAATAGAAATACTACAGTCACGTGATACACACAGAAAGCTCCGCAGCAGATTTCAAAAGAAGGATAAAAGAGACATTTTTTCGTCCTCAGATACATAGGGAGAGTGGCTCGAGAAGGAAAAAAAATAACAACCCCGTTTTTTTAGGCTGGTTTTTCTAGAGACAGAAAGGTAATATATAAAAGGAAGATATCTTTTAGGAGCTCGCATATCCTTAACACCAACACTCTTTTCGGCTTAGTGAAATTTCGTTGTAAAGTTCCTGTTGATTCCTAAAGAGTAGACGTTCTATCAATCGCAGAAAGCGCAACCCTGAATATACATACACAAGATGGTAAAGATCGCAATTGTGACATACTCCACCTACGGCCACATCGACAACCTGGCCCGTGCTGTCCAGAAGGGTGTTGAGTCTGCCGGTGGCAAGGCCGACCTATACAGAGTCGAGGAGACCCTTTCGGACGACATTCTTTCCAAGATGAACGCTCCAGCCAAGCCATCCGACATTCCAATCGCTACCCCTGAAACCCTTCTAGAGTACGACGCCTTCTTGTTCGGTGTCCCAACCAGATTCGGTACCCTGCCAGCCCAATGGTCGTCTTTCTGGGACAAGTCTGGTGGTATCTGGGCTCAAGGTCAATTGAACGGTAAGGTCGCTGGTTTCTTCGTCTCTACTGCTGGTTTCGGTGGTGGTCAAGAAGCCACTGTCAGAAACTGTTTGTCCTACTTAGCCCACCACGGTATCATCTACGTGCCTCTAGGTTACAAGAACGCCTTTGCCGAGTTGGCTAATGTCGACGAGATCCACGGTGGTTCTCCATGGGGTGCTGGTACTTTGGCCGGTTCCGACGGTTCCAGAGCTGCATCCGACCTAGAAGTCAGAATTGCCCAGATCCAAGGTAAGACTTTCTACGAGAGCGCTAGCAAATTCGTGAAATCTTCTTCCACCACCACAGCCCCAAAGAAGGAGTCGTCGTCTGCCCCAGCTGCCAAGAAGCAGGCTAAGACCACCACTGCTGCTCCAAGACAGACCGAGAAGGCCGAGGAAAAGAAGTCTTCATTCAAGGACAACTGTTGTGTTGTTATGTAATTTCTGCCCAATAGAATATTCGCGATAATTTCTCCAGTTGCTCTTACGTTTTTCTGAAGCCATGTCCTGGAAGGGGCACGTCTCTTACCTAATGGTTTTTATCTACTGAACCTTCACAACAAAATTTTATTGAAAATAGAATAATATCATTTATATTTGAATGTAAAACAGAACAATTGTGTGTTTTAATATAAGTAATTCTAATTAAAAGAAACAGTACTTTTTAATGCGTAATTTGAACTGTTTTTAGGCAGTGGCTCGAGTGCAGTCGGCCGGCCGTGCAGTTGTCTATCGGCCAGGGCCACCGCGCTCATACGTCCACCTCGAAGCTGAACTGGAAGGCTGGGGCTGCTGCATCTGACTTCAGCTGCTGCCATTTCTCCGAGTCTTTGAACAGTTGTGGCATTCTGGCCTTTTCCAGTGTTTCAAGTGTCAATCTCGCACTCTCCATCAAGTGTCCATACTCTGAATGCTGAATGAGCTCGGAAAAGAACTCATATATTGGAATCTCGTGCTCTGCCAAAAATTCTACTTGCAATCCGCAGTCTTCGTTGTTTAACCCGAATTTTTTGCTTTCCTTGACAAAGCTTTGAAGAATATTCAGATGAGATTCGCCATTTCCACCGTCAATTCCTTCCAGAAAATGTTCAACAGAATCGCTAAAATCCTTTAAATGGAAACCTGATACCTGCGATCTCTTGTTTTTGAAAAAGTCCAGCACCTTTCCTAGAAGTGGCCCTGGAACAAAATTCTCGGTTATTGCAACACTATCAGTTAAGTTTATCACTGTATGCCACCAACCAGAGGGAACATACATGCATTCGCCCGGAAATGTTATGCCAATTTTACACTTTCCCATATGTGCTAGTTTTACCGCATCATTATAGAAGCCTGACAGAATCCACTCAGTGATCCCGATGGGTGCTGTGACTTCTTCTTCTTCATTGTCGACAGAGACTCCCGGTGGTCTAACGTCGGGCGGCAACATAACCCATAACTTCTTCCCGCTTAGCACCGTATTCCAAGCCGAGGTCAGATTTGGATCTTTGTGGAAAGTCGATCCACTTCTAGCTGGGCCCGCAATTAACCATCGGCGGTCTGGCCGGCAATTTATACCGTTCTTTTTGAAGACTTTGAAAACATCCTCTTGAAATATACTAGGAATTTGGTACTTTTTCCCGATGTCTGACATAGCGGCCCCGTTGCAGTCAAACAGGTAGAGGGGGGATTCGTCTCTGTTGTCGAGAGCATACTTAACATATTTTTTGGCATTCCATCTGACAGTCTCTTGACGGAAGTAAGAATCTGGGAAGCGACTCGCCAGATCTTCAAGAGTCCAGGTGGGCCAGCGATCCTTGTCAAGGTTCTGGATTATGAATGGCCTGTCAATGTATCCTTTCTTGAATGTTTCGGCGTCAAAGTCTTGTTCTCTGAACCTCTCAATACCAAAATCTGTGTTCAACGTGTAACACATATCTGAGGATTTCTTCTCAAATTCTATTATGTTTCTGAAGACATGCTCATAATCGATTTGCGAGCATTGGTAGGGTCTGTAAAGAGCGTCCGAGAAAACCGTGTTGCTGGATTGCACAAGCGCCTCTTCGTCTAAATGTAGGATGGTTTTCCTCCAAGTCCCTCTCCAATCATCATTTTGGAATGGAACAACCTCATCAGTTCCCTTTGACAACTTCTCCATCTCGATGTATTTGTTGATATAGAGACTTCTCCACAGCTCATCGCTATACGTATAAGAATATAGCATCCTGGACGAATGCCCCAGTCTCATCAAATCTTTCGGATCATTGATGTACGTTAAGAGTTCCATAAGCACATCCTCAGATAGCTTGCTGAGATCACCGAGCAAATCAGCTTTCCGTTTCTCTAAATCCGGTTCATTCTTGGAATCATTGAGTAATGCGTTTCCAGAAGGCTTAACTGCCAAAATATGCCTAGGCGCTGTGATAAACGTATTTATTCGATAGTTTGGAATTACCTTTTGTCTTTTTGGATCTTCAGTCATGTTGGATGGTTCCACACTCCCTTTGTGCTTTGAATTGCAACGGTTTTTGGGATTTAGTCTTAGCCGAGCAGTAGCTGAAGATGCATCTCTTGGTGTTGTGAAAATATTTCGCTAAATAATAATGGAACCCAGGGCAGTTACTGAGGTAATATAAGCTACGCAGAGAGGAAACAAAATAGCAGTGGTATTTGCTGAACGTCAGTTGTTTATACAAAGTATATTCGAGACTATGTACATGTTTTGAATGTAATTCTTGGGAAACAAGTTAAAGCAGTTTCGTTGAAGCTAAAATGCTCTCATTGTTCAATTTTTTTTTTTGGATTCTACCTCCAGCGTTCTCATCCTGCGATCCAGGTACGACTCCTTGTCCTTTAACTTCTTGAGTTCACTTGTGTCCTTCTTTCCTGGATATATAATACGTCTGTCAAGATCTGACAGCTCCTGCTCTTGCAAAGGCTCCTCCCGTGGTTTGGCGGTTTGAGTCTTCCAAATATGCTGTATCTGTGCAACACAATGCATGCACAGAGTGTGCGCCCTTTTATAGTGACCACACGAAGGGCACTTGTTTAGATGGTGAATGACTTTCAATTGCTTGCTACCCGGGCCGTAAAGCTTCTGCCTCTTCTTTTGATGTGAGACCTTTTTCTTTGGAACAGCTAGCAAGATTCCGTTATTTGAAAAAAAATCTGTATTTTCTCGCTGTGCTTTTCCCTTAAGCCATTTCCTCAGCGCATCAGGCATCGACAGCTGTTTGGGTAAGATATCGTATGGATTCAGTATGTGCTGCTGAGAGAGTATACCGGTCTGGAAACGCCAAAGCCCTACGGTTGGATTCAAAATTCCGTTCCATATACGATTCCTTACCAATGATCCCATGTTGAAAAGTCCCCCAGATGACCAACAGCCTGCAGCTTTGGTGCCTTCTAACCTGGAACCAATCCTGTACAGAATTGAGTTGGAATTTTCATCTAGTTTCTTCCTTCAAGAAAACCTACAAAATCAATCACGTGTCATATATACAAAATATAGCGTGTCACTGCATTGATAATACCAGTATTTGAACAGACAACGCCCGTGCATTTCTGAGACTCTAGCAAAGTTACGATTTATAGCACAATTCTTTGAAAATGAAAGCTGTGTTGTGAATATTCCTGTCATTGAACAGCAGCTCCCCAAACCCTTTACAATTGTTAGGGGAACAAGGTAAACAATTTTCATTCAGCATACGAAGAACCAACTCAGTTAATAAAAGGATAAATACTTCTTATGTTGAAAACTGCATTTCAACCGATTTATAGATTTTTATTCAAGCATATTTCTAGTTGTGTAAGGTTTTTCCAATAAATATTTTGGTGTCTTAAATACCATTTGCGAGCGATAAATAATAGAAATCATTGAGCAGAAAATAAAAAAATCCAACTAATTAGCAAATATACCCAAGAAGTGTTACGACAAACCTTGCATGTCTAAGTTCGTGAACATTTCTATCCATGTTGAAAACACAGTTGTTTATATATGAAGGTGCAGGCAAACACTCTGTAACACTCAATGCAGAGACAATGTGTATATCGCACAAAATTTTGGGTGGCTGTTTGTGGAAATTTAGATAATAAATTGTGAAGATAGAGCAATGAAATTAAACTAAGGCTACAATTCCCAAATGCTAGATTTCCGTACCAACAAGATTGTAATACACGTCTATAATGATACATTGTTAATTGTCATGCCCAAAAATCGCTCTAAATGGACATCGGTCAAATAATTTCAGTCAGATACTTGGGTTACCCTCACCAAGCTACCGGTGGTGTTTACTCACACTGTTTCCACTTATTCTGTGAAGTGCCAATTTGTGGATTTTGAAACAAATCGAATCAGATAAATAAGAAGGCCACGCGTAACAGCGCAGTAAATATAAGTATAGACACACAAAAGAGTCCTGCAATACACCAAACCTGAGAGTTTATCAGAAAGATACGTTTAGATTTTGGTCTGTGGATAATTATTATTGGTGATCGAATATTAGTTAAGCATCTCTATTCACAATGACTTCTGCACCAGTTAATGGGATCACTTCCGGATTCAATGGCCTGAGCATCCAGCCAACCTCTTATGTCGGTTTTGATACAATCACCAGCCAAATTGAGCACAGATTACTTAAGAGAGGATTTCAATTCAATGTCATGGTTGTTGGGCACTCCGGTTTAGGAAAGAGCACGCTAATCAACACACTATTTGCATCGCATCTCATTGATTCATCCACAGGCGAGGACATCTCGCATCAACCAATCACGAAAACAACGGAGATAAAAGTGTCACACCACACATTGATCGAGGACAGGGTACGCTTGAATATCAACATCATCGACACCCCGGGGTTTGGTGATCAGATAAATAACGACAAAGTTTGGGAACCAATCGTGAAATATATCAAGGAACAGCATTCCAACTACTTGCGGAAGGAATTGACAGCACAGCGCGATAGATATATTCAGGACAACCGTGTACATGCAGTTCTATATTTCATTCAACCTAACGGCAAGGGTTTGACATCCTTGGACATTGTGGCGTTAAAGAAGCTTACGGAGATTGCCAATGTGATTCCAGTCATTGCCAAGGCAGACACACTCACAATTGAAGAGAGAACCAATTTCAGGGATATAATTAAGGCTGAGTTCACCAAGAACAACCTGCGTATTTATCCCTACGACTCGAACGATCTAAGCGAGGAAGAGGTTGAATTGAACGAAAGTATAAGATCCATCATACCATTTGCTGTCGTGGGCTCTGAGAAGGAAGTGGAAATCAACGGTGAAGTCACAAGAGGAAGAAAAACTAGATGGGGTGCCATCAGTGTCGAGGATATTAACCAGTGTGAGTTCGTGTACTTGAGAGAATTTTTGATCAGGACACATCTTCAAGATTTGATTGAAACAACATCGTATATACACTATGAAAGCTTCAGAGCAAGACAGTTGATTGCTCTAAAGGAAAATGCTAACAGCCGTACGTCTGCACAGATGTCAACAAACAGCGTTCACCAGCGTTAGATTACATACTCTAGGAAGGATAATATATCTATCATCTTTTAATTCAAATTATATTACGTGTTTTAGATACATCTTTGACATCAACAATTTGTTAAGACAAATATGAGTTGAAGCTCCATTATATCAAAAACCAATTGAACCTAGCAAAGAAACAAAAGACATGTCACATTGATCCATCCAAACCGAGTAGTTCTCTTTACTAAAGCCAACAATGGACTCTATCATGTTATTCCTGAGAATCCAGAAGAGATACGCAGTGCTAAGCTTTTTCTCGCAACCACAAAGTCCTTTACTCCATCGTATCCGCTAACACCTCGCTCTCACATTCAAGACAAAGCTACTCTATTTCATGCACGGTTAGGACATCCAAACGATTCCATATACCAAACATTGGCTAGAGTATATAAGCTACCAAGGATGCCATCAGAAACATTTAGCATCTGCTCTGCGTGCAGTATGGGTAGAACAATTACAAAAATTCCAAAGCATTCTGATACCTCCATTACACAACCACTAGAACTAATACATGTGGATCTGTCTGGACCATTCAACTATAATGCTTATTCCCAACATAAATACATGATGACTATCGTCGACACCCATACACGTTTCTATCATATCACATTGGTAACTGAAAAGGAAGATGTCCTGGATTACCTTAAAAAATGGATTACAGCCGCTGAACTGCATTTTCACCAAAAAGGTGATTATGATGTAAAGGCCATTCGTACTGACAACGGTGGAGAATTCCACAACAAAGGCCTAGACAATTATCTCCAGAACAAGGGCATAGAACATCAAGTCACCGTCCCATATGCTAGCTATCAAAATGGTGTTGCTGAATGAGCCCACATAACAATACAAGAAAAAGCACGCACATTGCTAATTGCAGGCAGCGTACCTCTTACATTCTCGACAGAAGCAGTACGCACATCAGTTTACCTTATAAATATAACACCAGTTGCTCGACGCGGCATCCTTATCCCTTATTGTGCCTGGCATCAGCTTTCGCCCAAAGCCTTACATCTAAATCATTTACGAATCTTCGGATGTGCTGCATGTACTCAAATTCCAAAACATTTGACGAACGGAAGTTCGGTCAAAGAAACGTTTTATGTGCTCTTATGGGCTATGACCAGCATGGCGAAGCGTACCGCTTATTTCATCCCAGAACAAAACTTCTGTTTCTCTCAAACCAAGTCAAATTGTGTTTCCACTTCAGTATCTAACTCATCAAGATGTTAGGGATGGTTATACAAATAATGTATCAGGCGTACCTTCGTACAAATATTTACAACCTGATGATTCCGATTTGACAGAAACACGTCAATATTGGAATGAATTAAGAGAAGCAGCTATGAATCATTCTAATAAATCGACACCTGCATTCCCACGGTCGTCATCTGATCTAACAGATCATAATAATACCACGGCACCTGCATTCCCTGGGTCGTCATCTGAGCTTACAGATCATAATAAATCGGCAGCTGCATTTCCAGGGCCGTTATCCGAACTGACAGATATGTCATTATCCACAACCGATTCCACCAGTACTCCTAGCTATTTACCGCCTTCAACACCCCATCTTCAAGCTCTTCCTCTGATCAACATACGGCCTACATTATCAAGCGTCGTAACCTGTTGCGATTCCTTTCTTAGGTTAAATGTAATTGGTTCAATTCTTATATATAGTTTTCTATATTCTCTTCTAACATGGAGAAGATAACGTCTATACAAAAGTGAAAAGCAGGCGTCTTTTATATCTGAATTTCAGACGGTACAAACCTATATGAGGCTCTTAAGTTTGCAGCCATCCCCGTAACATTGTTTAGATAAGGTCATTGAAGGATGACCACTTTTTCTAATAGAGACAAAGCAATAGACTATTACTTGATTATTAGTTACCTTATGAGAGAAACATATCTACGATATTCAATATGCCCCCTAACTTATAATCACGGTAATCGTAATCCAATCCTAGAATATAAAAGGTTGGTTGTTAGTAGAATGCTACCTTGTTAGTAGTTCTTTCCAATTTCTTTCAAGAATAGAACGACCCAATATTTTAGTTAGGCTACCAGCTATCTGATTCTGGATGCGTACTTCTTTTACGACAAGAGTTCCTTTCCTCACTTCTTCTCTGATTTTATGACAGCGAATATCAATGTGCCTTGCCCTTTGATGTGCAGTAGGATGTTTTATCATAGCTATTGTTGGATTGTTATCAACTAGTAGTGTTCGATTCCTTAGTGGAATATTGAGTTCTTTGAACAACAAAACTAAACCTACAGTTTCTAGTACAGCTTCACTTGCTGCATAATATTCTGCATCCGTGGACGACACACAGACAGTTTTAATCCTTTTTGAAGACCAAGTTAATGGTCCTCCGCAAAGTAATGTCAAATACCCCCCTAGAATGAGGACGCTCAGTCTTAGGAATATGTGAAGCATCCATGTAGATGACTAGATCCAATGGTGTGTTCGAATTGTAGCGAATATGATATTCCTTTGTGGTAAAAACATATGATAAAACTCTTTCCGCGGCTTGATAATGCAACTTGCGTGGCTGTTGAAGGTAGCGACAAAGAAGAGAGATTGGATATGCGATATCAGGATTTGAGATACGGGATAAGAATAGCAATTTTCCTATAATCGACTGAAATGCCTTTGGTGAAGAAAGGAGTGGAGAGGTTTCGTCTTGACTGTTGAATTGTTCCGGGAGAGGGGTATATTTTGGTCTTAGCAATAGCTCTGGATATTGTGTTTCTAACTGGAGAATGTACGTTTGCATTCCCAGTGTTATATCAAAGTTTGAGTGCTGTTTAATGTCAGTGCCAAGAAAGAGGGAGACTTCTCCGAGATCTTTAATGACAAACAACCCTTTTATTTTATCCCGGAAAAGATTGAAAACAGTTTGACTTTTTGTAGCAATCAGAATGCCATCCACATATAGTGCAACTATTACCACTAAATTATCTTGGGCATTATGCTGAAAATATAGCCCGTAATCGACTGTATACCATTCATAAAAAACAGATATATCTTAAACAAAGCGCTTTCCCACCGAAAGATTAGTTTTGTAGTCATTAGATTAGATTAATTTGCGTTTTCTTCCTCCTCCTCCTCCTCTTCATCATCATTATAGAGACCCTCATCCAAATCTGCTATTGGGTACTTCAAGATGCAGGCTATACCGGTCAGTTTATCGAGCTCTTCACCAGTGCCGTGCATAGAGCTGAAAATATAAACCCTACCACCTGTCGCCTCGACATCATCCACCAGCTTTATATATTTTTTCCGTAGTAGAATATCATCGGCTCTCATGTTTTTGTCTGTAATCAGGAGAGTGTCAATTGCGCCCATTTCTGCCGCTTTGGTAACCTCAGCATCACCATACCAAGATTTATTATTGTCCAGATTCAGGTGCTGCAAAAACTCATCCATAACCATTACTTCTTTAGAATGCTTTGTTTCTTGTAGCTGCGTCTCATACTCAGGATTCTTCATGACTTCGTCAATACCAAGCAGATAGCCTGTCGAGCAGTGTGCAACTAAAAATTTTGTTTTCTCCTCCAGCAACGCTTCATTATCATCTTCCTGTGCGTAAAGCAAGACTTTCTCAAAAAGGGTTTTAGCATAGAACCCAGGCGAGCACAATATTATCAGCTTCAGTTTTGCATAGTCAAAGTACTTGTTCATGGCTTCGTAAGTGGCCCTGTAGAACTTCTCGGTCTTCTCATCAAACTTCATAATGTCTGTGGCCTTCTTCTTCTTGGGCAGACTGTATTCAATTTTTTGTTTCATGATTGTTGATGACGCTGTCAGTATACAGACATGGGACACACCCTCTTGCAAAACAACAGCTGCTGTGTCAGCCTTGGCTTCTTCATCAGTGGCCTCCCTGATTAGCTTGTCAATGTACTCATTGTACTCGTGTTTAATCAATGTAAAAGGATGCGTGTAGTCGACGGTGAAACTGAAGTATTTGCCGACTGGTTGATTGACATTGGCGCGACCTGTGTCGTCAGGAACAGTTACACCCTTGTATCTCAGGGACTCCTCAGCCATGTCAAAGTCACTAGAAATGATTTTCAACTTCAATCTAACGAGCTCTGTATTTTTCTTCTTGCTGTCACCGCCCAACTTCGAGGTCACCATCTTTTTGATTACAACGTCATCGTCTTTGTCGATGATTTGGTACGTGGTGAACAAGTCTTCCTTGTCTTCAGCAAGCAGGGAAACGACTGCCTCGTCGTCTTTCCCGGCGCTTCTTTTGAAACTCAGTAACTTCATTTTTATATGAATTTGAAAAAGCAGGATTTATTTTCCTTATTGGATCTAGAATGTTGTTTAATGAGAAAGATCTTAGATCGTTCTCTGTAATGCGTCTCTTATATAGTATATTTTTCAATTGGGCTTCTTTATTACGGTACCATCTCATCTCATTGAAAATGGAAAACTCCACCCAGTGCATGCGGCAGCGTCGTAAGCCGGCATGGAAAAGCACGGCGCAGAAGAAAACATAGGTGGATTCAAGCCAAATAACTCAAAAAAGTCTTGAGCATTCATCAGCATATGTACATTATTTACTCTAATAGTTCAGCAGGTCTATAAATAGAACATGAGATGTGATCGGCTCAGTTTGCCGAGTTCTTGTACTTCTTCTTACCGATGTCCAAAGGAATATACTTGTACTTTATCATATGCTCTATCTGTCTTCTCATCGTGAGAACGAAGAGCACGACAAAATACATCAAAAGAATGGGCCAAAAAACGGGGATGTCTGTGAAGCTGGTGAAGGTTAGCACTAATGAAACTAGTGTCGCCTTCGCGGAGTTCAACCAAAACTTGTACTCTGGCAACCTACGGATAAAAGGCCTGAACTCCTCCGTGCGTTCACCGGCCTCTAGCTCCTTGTTTTCTTCATCTTGCTGGATGGATAAATCAAACTTTGGCGTCAGGAAAGCCAGAAATTGGTTCAATAGATAGATAGAGAGAGCGTAGCATACCACGTACCAACCCTGACTCAGAATAATTCTTGCAAAGAACATCGTCAAGACGACTCCCAAGCCAATCCATCTTTCCTTTATTTTTGGGACTAATATGTCCAGGTAGTGCGTATACAGTTTGTTCACCCTATGGAATTGCACCATCATCGGATTGCTTGTCGCGCTGGGTTGTTCATCGTCTGCAAAATTCATGGTCTAACACGAAAAAGAAGGTTTTCTTTTATTAATTGTAGCACACTCAAAGTAAATAACAGACTTCTAGCTTGTTATGTGACAAGTTGCCAGTTGTATCGTTTCTCGTTTCCTTCTCGTATTCCAAGTTAACACGTCTGTTCGATGAAACGCCATATTTTTGAAGACGCTCCGCTCCGCCTTATTAACGACACATTATATATTTTTACGCTCGCATGCAGGAATGGCAGATAGAAAAAAATGAAACAGCAGTAAATCCTAACGATAAAAACCAAAGGCATAGAAACCATAGTTTTCCATTGCATCAGCTATTATGATATAGTTTGTAATGTCAGTTATTCCTTTCCATTCGCTTGCAGCGGTCGCCAACGTATGTTAAATGTGCATTTTGATCACTCGTACACAGTGGCGCAGACTAACATCGAATCACTGGACGTCTTCCAAGACTTGTCTGGGTGAGCTAATTTGATCAGATCGGTGCCAACCTGTTACAATTTAAAGAGATCCGATCCAGACGGACGGTCTCGGGCATATCGTATGACCTCTTCATTTTGGAAATTATCTCCCACACGATCCTGTTCTATTGCACATTAAATTACAAATTTTCCTACTTCACAAGAATGCAACTATCCAATAGGTTTCCGTTATTCTATAATATTGAAAATGGTGATAGAGTTCAGATTTCTGGCATCCTAGTGATTCTGGAGCTTGGCGTTCTCCTATCCGCGGTACTTGTCCTACGCGATCTGTACATGTACGAGCAGACGCGACACATGCACCAAGGATTTTCAACAATCACGAAGAGACTTCTCTTCATAGCATCGAGCTTTTCAGTATTTACGTTTTTTTGCTCCGTGTCCAACTTTTCTGACAGGAACTTTTCTGGGAAGTTTGGGATCTATTATTTAGATCATGTTAACTATTTGTGGGTCTTTGGAAACATATGGAATTCATTCAAATTTTTACCACAGATTTCAATCAACTGGATGACTATGTCAGTACGTGGATTAACCAGCAAGTATGTCATGCTCAGCCTGTTTGCCGCCATAATTGGCCTTTCAGGTTCTTTAATATCCTGGAACAGCCAGGAATTTCAATTATGGCCATACAACTGCACTGCGTTTTGGACTTGGGGATTTCAGATTATTTCATTATTAATGATATCTTACCAGACAAAGTATTTGTATGGGGCCAGCGAAGCAGCTCTTCCAAATCCCTTCGTCAACGAAAACTCAGACATTGCATTAGCTGATATGGCTTAATAATACATATATACATGAACAATATTGGACCACCTTGTAAAATAACGTAGCTCAAAATTTCACAACATTTTAATTCTACAGTCTTTTACCCAGGACAGTCGTGGCGATTTTTACACCCGTGCTAACATTCCTAGATGGATCCTTGTCAAAATCATCCAAAGTTACAACTTTGGTATCTTTCATAATATTATCTATCTCCTTCTTCATCATCTCCTGAAGAACTTGGTCCCTTGTAACAATCATAGCGTTAGATTCCAAGTCTAACGAGTATGCTCTTCTAGTGTAATTTGAAGACCCTATTATCGTTGCTACAGGAGAAGACATACCTTCATCGCCTATCCATATCCCTTTGGCATGATAAGACCATCCACCAGGAGTATTTACGACTCCTTTCTTCCATTCTCTGAGTTCAATATTCGATTCTCTGCCGTGGCGCTTCAGCGATTTTAAAAATTTCTTCGATAGATGCAAATATGCATCAGGCAAATTCGACGAGACTCCTTTGGATTTATAGAATCCATTTGCATATGGGGAGGCTGTTATAACTGTTGCGTGCTCCGATGGTGTGCTGATCAACGAGTGTTTGATATCTTGCACCATATTGAAATAACCTGCCGTAAAAATCCAACTACTTTTTGGGTCACGAATCGACGATAGCAATGTCAGAACACTTTTCCTTTCCGTTGACATATCGTGGCCTTTTTTGAACAAGGGCGTAAACTGAGATATAGGGTACACTACGGTATGGGGATCTGGTATACCAGTATTTGATAATCCTGGATCCAAAAACTTCTGATCGGGAAACTTCAGAAATTTGGTCAATAGTGCTGTGGTTTCTTTCAAAAACGCTCTCCTGCCTTGCTGAGGTTCTGTTGCTAGATTAGTTTTTGGCCAGCTTAAGCTAAACTTCTTCTCGGTGTCTGCATATCCAACTCTGTAACTAAAAGAACTAATCAATTGGTGTAAGTCAAAGTAGTATTCAGAAAAGAGCTTCGATTTGAATAGGTAGTATCTGTCTTGCCGATTTGTGAAGTAATCAGATGATAAATTTGCACCTGAAAGTATCACTTCATTATCGAAACCGTATATCTTCATGTGCTGTAAACCAAGACCTTCATTAAACCTTTTCGGTATCAGCTCTTTCCAACCAACAGCTTTGGGTGTTTTATAGAGCCGTATATCAACCCTATCAGGGTATTCTTTGACCAATTTTGCCAGCAAGGAAGCTGATGTACTTTTCGGAGCTTCTCTTGTTCCTCGTAAGCCATCAATTAGAAAATAAACTCGCAACCTCGAGTTCTTTTTCAAAGCTGTATTGATACAATCTACAAATTCTGTCTCAGTTTTGCCTAAATACAATGATGCCAGAAATATACGATCCTGTGCATTCAGTATTTTTGTCTTTAAAGTGTCGTAAAATACTGATGGATTAGTTATTATATCGATTTCACCAGTATTGAAAAAAAATTTGGGAGTCAGCCCATCAAATTGTTTATTTATCGATTCAAAATAGGGTGACAGCTTGTTCATAGTTTTGTGAAGTGATATATGAGACCTTGGAGTAGATGTATTTAGAAAGTTCTTGGCCGTTTGGGGATGCAGAAATGATCGAAATTTTCCTAGTGTTCGCAAAATAGCGTTCATAGAACCTCGAAAACTGAGCCTCAATGAATTGAAACAATAGTGATTCAATGTATAAGTTTTTGCACTAATTGACGATCGAAGTTGCTTCTTTGAAATTGTTGATGTCGTTGCTTCACATGAATAGCAGCATATGAAGGATAAGGTACCAAAGTTCCTAGACACGATAAAAATTCATATTGTCAAAATATCGAGAAATTAGCTTCAAGCAACACTAGTGACAAAGAAAAATATAAAAATTGGGTTCAAAGATAACGATACTATTTAAGACTCCTATATGGAATACATCTTTTATTATAGGTTCAAATGAGACGTTTTTGATGGCATCATCGACCAAGGTGCTATCAATATTAGAAAATAAATAAAAAAATCATACCTAATGGTCAATAATCTTCTTTTGAGAATTCTCTCTTAAGATAATCTTTTCCAGACATCTTCTTAAAACATTTTTCCATTAGTTATGGACGTTGTTTAGAATTATTTTATATTGTAATACCCAATTGGCAATGAAACTCCTCATTTATTAGGACGTTAGTTTCTTTGTTACCATGCTAAAATTATTTGCTGTTTGCAATTTTTGATTCACAAATAAAATACATGTTCAGGAGCTTTCTTTAATGATAAAATTATGGAGGTAGTCGTAATATATACTCCAATTTTTAAAATTACCTTAGCTTATTAGCGTTCTCTAGGAGAACCAGGTGCTGATTGTGACTATCCGATATTTTAGAAATCAGACTTTTCCCTTGCTGCATAAATTTAAATAAATACTATGCTAACCAGTAGATACGTTCAACAATAAAAAAGCGCATTACTTTAAATGAAATTTCTGCATACTTCAATTTCATTTCCATCGCTCAAAATTGTTAAAACAGGCTAGTGAATAATTTGTGAGGTACAAAGTAACGAATTGATATTACATTACCATAGACATGTGCGATGACATTACTAGAACTCAAATTTTCAGCCACACCAACCAAGAGGACACGCAGGCATACTCCCTGATCCATGTTCTTGACGCCATTGCACGCATGCATGCCAAGAACCACCATTATTCCATACCATAGAGCCTGCACCTGTGTCTGATTCATACGCGTCACTAATTGCCGAGGCAGAAGCTAACCTTAATCTGTCAATGGTGGCTTGCGTATCACAATTCATTCCAATGGAGCATATAGAAATACAGTATTCAGTACTTCCTTCCCACCTACAGTTGCTTCCACATTGATTTCTTTGCGAGGGGCTTAAAACAAACTTTGTGAGTGAGGTGGCTGTTGCAATCAAGTGACTTGCAGCTCCTATCATTTTTTCAGCTACGTTACCAGCAAAGTTTACAGCACGTATATGAAGCGAACCATTTGAACCCTCGATATCCTGTATAACATCTTGACCAAGGCTAGTACCATCAACCCATGTGCAATTTTGCATGGCGGGTACTACGCTAGAACTCCAAGGTCCTTCACCTGAAAACCGCTGATAACTACCACCATCTGATGTGCTGGTGTAACTCAAAAGGTTACCCGATCCCAATAAAGTGTATTGCCCCTCCTGATTAGAGTTTAAGGCTTCGTCCAGGGCGGCAGAATCATTATAGACCCTCGTCCCATCACACTGAAAGTATGCCAACGTATTTGGTAACATTACCAGTAATACTAGGAAACCCCACATCTCTAACGGGGATCATGGTATGTTTTTGTATTACCATTACCGCCAGAAACAAACCGTACCTGGAGGTATTTTTCTGCCAATCTTCATTGCCGTTTTCTACGTTTTGACAGATTTTGAGGATCTTACTCTGATAATGACTTTTTGTTATTCATTATACCTTTAGGTCAATTCAATTAATAATGACATTATTTCTAAATAACCATTTATCTCTTAACTAAAATTGGAATAATTTTGGCTGCAAAAACTTTGCATTTTTACAACCAATCCCCGGAAAATGGAGGGGAACAGGAAGTATATTGAAGGCTAAATTTCCAAATTTAATTTGAAAACTGTTGATGAGGTAATCCATTCAACTACTGTACGCCAAATACTAGTGTTTGATGAATGCTGTTTTGAAGAACCAGAATATTCTTTCTTCCCTTAATTTTGCTCGGTACAATTCGTAACTTGAAATACTAGTTTATTTGGCCTACTAATACGGAAAATTCGCAGGTGGAGGTATGTTGTTTTCTTTTTCATCTTTCTTTTAGAATTTCTCTAGCATTGGATTTCAAAAGTGGATCGTCAATTTTACCTAACGACGCTTTCGTAACAATTAACAAGGGTAAATTATTCGTGTGGACTTTTTCTTTCAAATACTACAAACCCCACTCGCTCAATTCCCATTTTATGAACTGTTTGTCTTGAAATGTGGTTTGCTGGAATTAGCGGAAGCCATTATTTCCGTTCGTAAAGTGCTAGGAAGTTCATCATAATTATCCCATATCTGGGACGACTTTGTGGAGTCCTGGCCAGGTGTGCTTGTTACCGATGCTGCGTATTTCGAGCCTTCTGTCTCGTCCTTGAAAGGTATTCTATCGTCGTTGTCATTTTTTTGAAAAAAATCACTAGGAAGTCTTGAAGCAACATCCAGCACTTCTTCTTTCGATGTTTGTGACATTGACCTCGTTTTAACTATGTTAAGAAGATCTTCATCAGAAGTTCGCACTTTCATCTCCAATGGGAAGTAATCAACAGCCTCCTCAGCGGAGTTAATAGAAGGTGAATGTGATGGAGTAGGTGACACAGAAACTGGGGTCATCATTGGATCACTTATGGACGAGGTTTCGGGTGTCTTCACGGGTTCAACAAAACTCTTCACGATTGGTTTTTCATTCGATTGAAACACTTTTATGCGACTGCCTATAATTGCTTTGAACCACACCGGTATTTCCAACTTTTCCCAAAACTTCAAAGGTACTTCGATGTATATGTCAGGAACTCTCAAATATTCGTGGAAGACAGCCATAGAAGTGCCAACTATCACACCAAAGGATAATCCTAACGTTCCCACTACAACAGCATACTGAAATATCGTTAGAAATACATGTGTTCCGGCCCATGCATCCAAATATGTGTGCTTTACAATATCTTGAACAGACGTCCCCAGTAAAAGTTTTAGCGGCAAATTGATGGGAATGAAAACCAACTGGTAAAGATTCCAAACTATTATTGATACCGGTGTTAATAGAAATGTATCTAACAGGGAAATTGTTGTACAGAGAATATGACGGTATATCCAGTTAACGGCCCTAATGCCTATTCCTAGGAGTAACAGGAACATATAAGACAGCGCCGATCCCACCTGCTTGGAAAAAATTGAGGCCCGAAGGCATATTTGATTTATAATAAAACTCATGCTATCTGTAATCTATCAGTATGAATCATTGCATGGATATGAGTATTATTTGCTAGTTTAAGGTATTCTCTATTTGCTCTGGTCAATACAGGAGTCCCTCTTGACCTATCGATCAGTTGAAGGCCTCCCTTATATTACCCGGCCTTTACACCCACATATATAAGAATCTGACTATAAACTATTACATGCAAAAATTTTAACCACCTACTTGCTGAAAATTTAGTAAGTTCAAAGAATATTGTGAATTTGAACCAGGCTTTAGAGCTTGTGAAGTTCATGTTTTTGGATAGATTGGCTTCTACCATGCTGAACTCTTGTACAGTGGAAATATCTTGTTTATCTTTGCATAAGTTTATGCAAAATTACAAGAGGTTTTTATTTCTTCTATAGACAACACTCCTGTTTCTGCCCCATATTCCTTTGCTACCATGGAATACTATCAGGGTCTAGTTATGGAGAAGAAAAAGCCAAGAAATGTGTTGTCTCACTTTGATACATCGAGATGACATCCATTTCTTGGATCGTGGGAACGGATTATTCAACTTGCCGTTGTATGAACGGTGAGATTTAATGCTTCCCTATATTTTCTTATATGAACTTTTATCAATTTTCTTATACATCTTTAGACATGCCCTATCTGAAGAGGCTTCTTCTGTTTCCCTTCTTAATCTGAGAGCTCCGGCCTTAGATCGGAACGACGGGGTACCACCAACGGATGTAGCTGACACAGGTATGTAATTGCCCACATCAGATACATCATTGCTACTGTTAAAAGTACCGTACTCCTCCAAACCCTGTATTAATATATCTTTCATGTTAGTATCTAAAATGCCTGAATTATGAAACCTAGGAACACATAAATGATTCAATCTTATACGTACGTTTGATTCTCCTTTGGTGCTGCCACCCAAAATGCTACTGAAAAGATGACCACTCCTAACAACACTGCCAGAACTGAACCTCTTTATTGAAACCGTATCTGTTAGTATTGATTGTCTTGCTCTAAAATAGATAAAAAGAGTCACTGCAAGTAAAGCGCTCTTAAAGATCCAACATACCCACTCATTGTAATTTAGAAATTATTCTGTTATGATCTGTCAAACAAACAACCTTGGATTATTCAGTGTTTGCCTTTCCTTGCTGTGTGCTGTTGTTAATTCTACTGTTACTATATAATTTTGTTAAAATAAAGGATATTAATTTTGCCTTGTAACTATTTAACCCATGGTGGTAAAACTGCACGAAAGGTCAATAAAGAACAGAAAATTAACCAAGACAATTGAAATGTCCAGTACAACTAATAAAGTTCCTGAATCTGTTGTGAATTGGCTTTTTAATGTTATTCAGCCTGTATGTTTGAAAAAAGTATAACTATCGTACTCACAAGAATGCTAAACTAACATTTGAAATTTGTAGATATACAACGATCCGCGGGCCACTTTCCATGATGGGTTGGTTGCACTAAACAATCACATACGCTTCAGACCACGTACGCGTGTTTTTATTGATTATAGTGGTGTTTCGCATCTATTACTCTGTTTATATGGATCCATTAATTCAGCCGGTACTCCACCTATCCCAATTCTAGTATGGATTCCCAAGTTGTACCCAATCGAGCACCCATCGGTATTTATAGACTTTGAGGCACTGGACAAAAAGTATCGCATAAAAATAGGTGATTATATTGACTCGAGTGGGGCTCTGAAATTACCTATATTGAAGAATTGGTCACCAAACAAGGGCCACAACATATCTCAAATTATAAGCGAGGTGACTTGGATATGCAAAGGGGAACACCTCATTAAATCAATTGAGGAGGAAAATCCTCCCATTCTTCCGCCTAAATCTAACAAAACTGATGAAAATGTCTCAAACGCACCACCATTGCCGCCCAAGCCAGCCTCTTCTGTAAATATAATGAGTGGTGCAAGTTCTATACCAGTTGAAAGTCAACAACACTCAAGAATCAATCCTATTGAACAAACCGCTCCTGCCAGATCAGAAATCCCAAAACAGTTGTTACAACCAGTTGTACCTAATTTCCTTGATTCTGAAGTAGCTACAAGTGGACAGAAAGGCAGCCCCATGCATGGGACATTGATAATTGAGTTACAAAACGTTTTGGATGAATTAAGTAAAAAGGATACCGAATTTGTTCGTACAAATTTGATACAAAGGAAGGACTCGATCATATCTGCAATTGAACAATTTGAGGAAATATTAAAAGTTGAAATGGACAATATCAACTCGACAAGAAATACAATAGAACTCAATAAGAATTACATACGAGAAGAGATGAAAAACCTTGACAAAGAGGAAGTAACACTCCGTAATTTTGAAAATGCACACCCTACATGCACAGATCCATTTGTGATAGCACAACCAGATGGAAATCCCGAAGATGTTGTCCAATTATACGAACTTATCGCCAAAGACCATGCTTTGACCGATGCTATACAGCTAATGTCTAAATTGCTTTACCGCGGTGCCATATCTCTGGAGATATTTATAAGGAAGGCACGTGATATTGCCCGCAAACAATTCATGACAAGATTGCACATTAAGAAGATCATCACGGTCCTTAACAAATAGGATCCATTGCGAACGTTCTTCCATGTTAACCCGCCTAAGCACTTGGGAAAAATAAGGTTAGGAAATCTACAAGATCTAAAACTTATTGCAGCTAGCAATGTTCTATCGATTTACTTTTTTAGGAAGAAGACTAGCGTGTAAGAGTGCCTACTGCCGTCATTAAGTTGACCTAGGATGTTAATTCCCCAATAAAAGAACAGCAGGAAACTACTCTTAGGAAGATTATTACAGAATTTGCATGCGTACGACTTGCTGTGCAAAGACCACCTAATGGCCGCGTGTACCATCCTACAAAAAGCTATTTTATTAAATCAATAATAATTTTTAAGATCGTCCTATGATTCATTTTTATAGCGCTACTTTGAATCCGACCGGCCCTGAAAAAATTGACCGTGACTCACTGGACGAGTGGGTAAAAAATTTCTGCTCCTCCGCGATTAAGGAAATATACTTACATACTAATGAAAAATATAAATATGGATGACAAGAAAGTCTGATTCCACACGAGGAAACGAAATAAGTGTTTTGACCAATACTAGCAGTGTTTGAGTCGTTAAAGGTTGTGTACAGTAATCATAGCGCATTCTTTCACCAGCAAAAATGATCAGAACATTGGTGCATAGTCAAGTGCGGAAACATCTCGTACGTTACAGCTCATCGTCGACTTCTGCTCTGGCTTACAAACAATTGCACAGACACACGGCAAGACCTCCCCTCCCAACTTTGGAAACCCCTTCGTGGAGCGCTGATAGTGCTGTTTCCTCTATTCTTTACGAAACTCCAGCACCATCGCTACAACCTCGTAAACAACATGTTTTGAACTGCTTGGTTCAAAACGAACCTGGTGTCCTATCAAGAATTTCCGGAACTCTGGCTGCTAGAGGATTCAACATTGATTCTTTGGTTGTTTGCAACACGGAGGTGAAGGATTTGAGTAGAATGACAATTGTTTTGCAGGGTCAAGATGGTGTTATTGAGCAAGCCAGAAGACAGATCGAAGACTTGGTACCAGTATACGCGGTCCTAGATTATTCCAACAGCGAAATTATAAAGAGAGAGTTGGTGCTAGCCCGTGTGTCATTGCTTGGTGCCGAATATTTCGAAGATTTGTTGTTGCACCATCACACAAGCACCGCTGATGTGGAAGCTGCTGGAGAGTTGGCCACAGAGATAAGAGAAAAGAAGTTTCACCCATCTAACTTACCACTGAGTGAAGTTTTGAGGTTAAAGCACGAGCATTTAAACGATATTTCTAACCTTGCAAAGAATTTTGGGGGAAGAATTGTTGACATCAGCGAGACGAGTTGCATTGTTGAGTTATCCGCAAAGCCCACTCGTATATCAGCCTTTTTGAAACTAATCGAACCATTTGGTGTTCTGGAATGTGCAAGAAGCGGCATGATGGCATTACCTAGAATTCCAATGAAGACCACGGTAGAAGAGGAGAATGACATGGCGACAACTGAGAAAATCAATGATATTGTCGACATCACCCAGTTGCCTCCTGGTTGAAAGGTGTTTATATGATCAGTTCAGTAGTATAGTGTACACCATTAGTAGTACATTTAAGTTATGTGAATATGTATTTACAAAGACTATATGGAAGGTGCCCCAGATCGCGGGAGCGATGCGTTTAAAATTTACAATTTCTTCAAAAAAGCTTGCTTGTTCCGGGGTATAACATCAACACTTCTCTTTAGGTAGTTAAAGCGTCTAACTAGAATCGACTTTTTATCTGGTTTGGAACTCAATGTCTGTTCAACTTCTGGCAAAACAGGCTTCAAGTACTTTCTCCGTAGGTGTACTTCTTCAGACAGTGTCAAGAAGTTCTTAGCATCGCTAAACAGTTCTTGAACCAGTGTCCTTTCCTTCTTATCGGTTATCAACTTATGCTGCTCCAGTTTTTCGATCAACTGTTGCTTCAATACGTTCTTTTCTTCGCGATTCAGATATGTGACGAGCTCGTGCTTGTTGTTGAACATCACTGAGCTATTTAACTTGTCTACCTTTGTGTTTAGGTCTGCCAGTTTCTCGTTTAGAACTGATTGATCCCACTTCTCTCTCTTATGCTGTAATCTTAAAGTGAGTTCGAGATAATGCTTTGCGTTAAAAACGGCATCCTGCTCCTCAAATCCATTTCTGAGACAACTTCTCAAACGCAATAAATACTGGTCCACCAGTTCATTGCCCTTCAATTCCTCTGGCAAAATCTTGCTGAAATCTGCTGTTAATTCCTTTCTCCTCTGCTCTCGGGTTTCAAGTTGCTTGATGATACCAGGCTTCGCCAGTTCAACTTTTCGGGGCAAGACCGACTCTGCTGCTGCTGCCGCCTTAGGGTTTTTTATGACCTTTAGACCAAGTCTTCTCACCCTCGGCTCAAAGTGAGGGGTGGGCAACCTTAATTCACGGCTTAAAGCAACTCCAATGAATTTACGTTTTGGATGGAAAGGATCGAGGTAATAACGTACCACGCCAGGCTCCTTTGCAAAGATTGTGTGATCCTTACCAATGCCTACATTTTCTCCTGGAAAGAACTTGGTACCTCTCTGCCGCATGATTATCTCGCCGACCTTGACGTTCTGGCCCTCGTATTTCTTTGGGCCCAGGCGTCTACCGGCAGAATCCTTCATGGACGTCCTGGAGCCGGCAGCTTTCTTAGTGGCCGTACGAACCTGGCTGACAAGTTTACAGGCGTTTCGGCCTATGAACGATGTGTAAGCGTTAAGAAACATTGGCCAATGACTGATTCGCACTGTGTTCTTCGTCCCCCGACCTCGATTTTAGACAGCGGGGCCAATGCCGATGTACGTTCGTGTTGGTTTCCTTATAGCGTCCGGGCTCCAAAATTTTGGCAAAGGATCGCTACGAACGAAATTACATTCAATATTGTTGACAGGGAATACGTCGACACACAAACGCGCGACAAACAAGAGGCTGAGAGCAAAAAAAAGCTCAATTAGACCACAGTGTAATGGTTGCTGTCCGGAAAACTCTGCAATCCTTTCCTTACACTATTTAGTGCGTGGCGTCCTTTGTTTTTATCTGTTTTTATCTCTGTTTTTCACTCGCAACGAACATTTGGCGATATGGACGGACAGTGGGACCTCGTCATCTCATCGCTACAAGATATCTACAATGCGAATGAAGTGCTACAATTTGACGAAGACGTAAACTCGAAAAGGGTAAATTTTGCCAACCTGAGCGGGGACGACCTGCAGACGCACCTGTCGAAGTTCGAAGAACACCTGGACAACGTCGAGCGGGCGAACCGGCTCCTGAGCGCCGTGAGAAGCAACATCCAGACGATTTTGGAGCAGCAACAGAAGGCAGACGCGCTCGGAGCGTCCGGGAACCGGCGCAACGAGTCGAACACCGAGGCGCTGGAGAAGGAGGCGTCTGCGGGCGCGGACGCCAGCGGAGCCGGCGGCAAGAACGGCTGGGACGCCGCGGCGGGCACGGGCCGGTCGTACTGGACGAGCCAGTACAACCCGAGTGAGCCGGTGAAGGTGGGCTCGGAGGTAGCGTACAAGCCGCGGAAGGGCGGCGACGGCGAGTGGTTCCAGTGCGAGGTGATCAAGATCTCGAACGACGGGACGCGCTTCGAGGTGCGCGACCCGGAGCCGGACGACTTGGGCAACACGGGCAAGGTGTTCAAGTGCGGTTGGAAGGACCTGCTGCTGATCCCGCCAAAGGGCCTGAGCAAGCAGCAGGTGCCGAATTACCCGGCCAACACCAAGGTGCTGGCGCGGTACCCGGAGACGACGACGTTCTACTCTGCGCTGGTGATCGGCAACAAGCGCGACGGCACGTGCCGTCTGCGATTCGACGGCGAGGAGGAGGTCGACAAGGAGACGGAGGTGCCGCGCCGGTTCGTGCTGCCGTTCCCCACGGCGTCGTCGGCGCCCGCCAAGCGCTGATAGCGGGCACAACAGCCGCTGTCACAACAGCCGCTGCCACTGTCGCGGGCGGACGCAGGCCGGTGCCCGTCCGACGGACCCGCGGCACGTGCCGCAGCCTCTCGCGCGAGGGGCACCGGCCGGGTGGGTCGTGAAAATTTGTATCCATAGTCTAATAGCGAACAGAACAGGCGACGCTGGGCCCGCCACGGACGACACACGGCAGCAGGCCAAGCGACTTGTGCTACTAGTGTTTATTTGACCCACACGGAGGCAGTCTTGCGAGCGTCGCAGAGACCTTCAGAGCGGAAATCGGCCCGGCGCGCACAGCGGACGGCAGAAACGCAACAACAGACCAGCGCGGCGACAGAGCACGCAGCAGCGGACGAGACAGCGAACAGCGATGTCAGGCGTCGAACGGGAGGCAAACTACGTATGTGCGAGGTGAATTGAGCTGGACCGCGGCGGCGGCGGCGCACCAGCAGCGGCGGCAGCGCCGGTCACGTGAAACCCACGCGACCCGGCTGCCCGCCCGTCTGTTGCTGGCGCGCCGCCGCCCCCGCGCTCCGCAGGCAGCGCGGACAGACGATACTAATACGCAGCGGGACGGGCCCGCGTGTGTGCAGAGACCACGCAGCAGATCAGCGTCGCCGGCACGGCGGCGGGGCCCTGGCGCGGAGCGCCGGGGCTGCGGTGGCCGTGACCACCGTCGGGGTGGCCCACGGGGCGGCGGCAGGTACGGCGGCAACCGCGAGCGCGACCACAGCAACCGCGACCACGG
>JANIWU010000082.1:0-52182 GCA_030705145.1 Hagleromyces aurorensis | reverse complement strand
ATTACAGCAATCTGCACCGAAGTAGTAAAGACCTGTGACAAATGTCAATTGTTTCTAATTTGCACTAATGCAGATCTATACTCTTCAATGATCTCTTCGGAATCGTTCTTTGTTCCGCAATTTCCTGTTTAATTATAACTTTGTTGATGGCGTATCTGGTACAACAAAAAGTACTTTTTGTAGATATTCTGCCCGGGCCCTGTGTGGGTGTTTTAAGTGAAGCTGGCTCCTGTTCTGAGACTTAATATAAAGCTTGATTCTTTTAAATAGTAGTCATAAAGTATGATAAAATATGCTAAGAGATCTAAACAAACGCGTCCTTTTATAGCATTTCAATAAGCGGGTAAGCATGTGAAAAGTCATCGCGTGCTCGTGTACGGGTAAATATCTACCAGTTAATTAATATATTGTCGAGTTCATTCAACATGTATAAACTTTGAAACATGCTCTCACAGTTGTCTCTAAAACAAAAATAAGAGTCACATCCCTTTTTTTGACCATACTAACATAATGTCATATGATGAGACGCTTGACGTGATAAGCAATGATGGTATTGAGGATTTGGTAAATGAGGACTATCTAGGGCTGACAGATACTAACCCTTCAATTTGGCAAAAGACCAAGTATTGGTGGCACAGAAACAAGCACAAATTCTCGATCCCAGACAGAAAAGGGAGTTGGAATCCAACTGGAATCCAACTTTATAATTTAGATGATCGTGGCCATACTGTGGAGACTGATTTCAACGAAGATGATTACAATTTTGTTTATAAGCATCGCACCAAAATTCCATGGGGTCTCGTCTTTAAACTGATAGGAGCATCGATAATAACCACTCTGGCAATTCTGCTGATAGTCGGGGTTTTAAAGTCCAAACCGTCTCTTAAATTATTAGACTTTGACCCTTACATGAAGTATACCAATGGGACACATGAGTTTTTTACCACAACCATCATGATATCACTGGATGGCTTTCATCCATCCCTCATATCGAAAAGAAATACACCCTTTTTGCATAATTTATACTCTTTGAATTTCACTAGTGATATGGTGGTTTCACCGTACATGATACCAAGTTTCCCAGCACAAACTTTTCCAAACCATTGGTCTCTTGTAACAGGACAATACCCAAAGGACCACAGCATAGTCGCAAATGTATTCTGGGATCCAGTAGCAGGAAAAGAGTTTAGACCGGGTTCAGTAGATCCCGAACTGTGGAATAACACTGGGGAGCCTATATGGCAGACGGTTCAGAGAGCATATGGCAATGGCGACAAGAGCGAAAGTTTTCCTTTCAAAGTTGCTACCCATATGTGGCCTGGAAGCGACGTCAATTTCACAGAATGGGACGATCCTAACGCTAATGTACCGCGGGATAGAATGCCATATTATTTTGATAAATTTGATGCTAAGGAAAAGCTTGATACCAAATTGAATAAGATTTTAAACTGGATCGATAAAGATTCGTTAAAGGAAAGACCTCAGTTAATTTTGAGCTATATCCCACATATTGATGCGTATGGTCATGAGCACGGATACCCCAAACCTACAGACACAAGTTATGATAAAGGATTCTCCGAGTTATTAAAGAAGGTAGACACTTTTATAGGGAGTTTGTTCAACTCCCTTGAACATAGAAATGTTACTTCGTTTACCAACGTTTTGATTGTAAGTGATCATGGAATGAGTAACATTCAAGTGCCTGAAAACATATTAATCTGGGAAGATTTGCTAGACAAGGATATACGAAAAGAATACATTGAGCATGTCTACGCAGAGGGACCAATGCTGGCCATCACGCCGAAGGAGATTAGCGATGTCAATATGGTATATACGAAATTGGTTGCGAAATTGAATGAAAGTGAGCATTACAATGTTTTCTTTAATGGCAAATTTCCTGATGAATGGCACTTCAATAACAAGCAAAATAGAAGAATTGCCCCTCTGTGGATAATCCCTGACCCAGGTTACGCAATAATGAGCAAGAAAATATTTAAAAGTATTCAAAGGAAGAGAATAGTTGGGAACCACGGCTACAACAACAGCGCTTCTGACATGCGCTCTATATTTTTGGGAGTGGGTCCTTATTTTGACGGCAAATCATATATCAAGCCTTTTGAAAATGTTCATGTCTATGATATCTTATGTGATATCTGTGGTGTGGCTGTTCATGATCGGGACCATGTACGAAATGGTGAAGTTCTGAAACAAATTTCGCAAATAGAAGAATATCAAAACGATGATTTTGACTACTTGATTGACAAATATGGGAAGTTCAGTACCTTCAACCATATTTTTGGAGGAATTGAAGATGATCCAATTGACGAGCCAGATCGCATTACGACAACTCTCCATGGAGGAGATGATGAAAATACTAACTCGAATGAGAATTCATACACTTCAAGTTCCAGTTTTTCATCCGTATTTTCGGAACATCGCTCACGGTCAAGATCTGAGACGCCAACTCACACGAGCTACAGTAACGAGCAAACACGCCTCTCAGCGACAAGGACCAGCCATTTAACAAGTGCTACACCATCTGGTAAGAAAGGCTGGTGGAATGAGTTTTTGGACGATGCACAGGAATTGGTCGACGACATCTTGTCGGAAGTTGAGCATCAACTTGATCAAGTGACCGCGAGGTCTTAGAGGTGAGATTCACACATTTTACATTAATGATTACAATTTGTTTTTTAATGATATTTGGTTAATTGATTGAACATATACATATTTTCATATTATTATAATACACTCAAGGAGAAACGGCGTTTTTAGAGAGTTGACATAGAAATAGTTGAATAAAAGATAGGTAACTAAGGAAACATGAATCACATGGAAATCCGAACAGTTTCTCTTGTTGAGACATACGCACCCTCCCACAAAATTGATGAACTGGAATAAAATTCATAAATCGTTTCGTAAACATCCCTAATATTATTTTGGAAACAGTAATTGACATAAATTAAAATACTGCAGAAACAGGAATCCACAAGGTGAGAAGCGAACCTGCAATGGCAAACACCAACGGCGTATAGCCAAGAGCCTGGTGCCAAGTGTCTAGACCAATGCTCAAGTACTCGACAATAGCGCAGTCACCCAAGCATTCCACGGAGCCGGTCCTTGCCAAAAGCAAGGCGAATAAACCCTTGGTCAAATGGAAGACCATAGGGTCGATTTCCATAGGTAAATCACATCTGATAAAGTTGATGTAGTAACCCGCTAGGGAGGGCAGCAGAACGCTGGCAAGGATCCATAATCCGAGCGAGCTTAGGGACACCAATGGATCCTGCAACTCGACAAGAGGTTTCAGCAGCAACGCAAATTCTATCAGATAGAGAATGGAAACCGCGGAATAGATTGTGGACAAGTAGTCTTGTACATCCTCGTTGGCCTGGCGCACTCTGTCCACCACGTCGTACAGATAGGTGTGGAAGTTGAAAGAGAAACTTTTGTCCTCGTCGCCAGCCTCCTCACTGAAATCCAGATGCGAAAAGTTCTTGGGCTGTGCGCTCTCCGATTCTGCGTCGCTGGACACACTTGATGGCGCCTCCGCGCTGTCCTTCAGGTTGTCGATTTTTTGCTCTTCTCCGTCTTCCTCCTTGATTGGCAGGCCGGTCGATTCCTCGCGTGTGTGGTAGAACGACCGAAGTTCTGGGTAATCCACCTGGTAGTCTAGCGGCTCGACGCTGTTGAGATGCTGCTCGATCAGATGAATCAGGTCGCTCTTTTTGATGCTGTGAGCAACATCGCTCATCTTTAGCTTGTTAGCCAGATCCAACAGCTCCGCTTTCTTCCAGCGTGCAAAGCTTGACATGGTGTTTGTAGTTCTTGGTGTCGGTTGTTACGTACGTATTGACGGTGCTCGGTCGCGGGTTCTCGAATGTCTCGCGCTAAGGATTAGTTCTGGACTGACGGTGCTCAATATATATCCTTGAATTAGACCTTGTCTTGATTTATTTATCTTTTGCTCTATCCAGTAATAAAACGTGATTTTAGGGAGGGTGACCCAGACTTTCCTCTGCCCGCCCATAGATTTGCTGCAGTCTTTAGGCTGGAGCCCTCCCACAGCGCAAAAGACAGTACACAAACAAAACAGCCTGCACGGAAGCGCCATTCCCTTCGCTGCATTTCCCGGCGGGGCTGCGGATGGGCGGCTTCCAGAGACCGGGCGGTTCTGATGGCAGCACGTGACACGTCCAGGGACCGATGCGCAATCCGGGGAATGCCCCAGATGCACGGCAAGGACTAGTCAAACGCCAATTGCAGAGCTAAAGGAAGCGTTGGAGTGTGTAGTGATGTAGGTGGGCGTGGCAGGTCTGAATGCTCGAGGCCCTGCAGCCTTCCGGGAACAGATGAAAACGCTCCTGCACCTCCGGCGGCATCTCCTGCACCTCCGGCGGCATCTCCTGCACTTCCGGCGACATCTCCTGCACCTCCGGCGACATCAATGTCAGCTGGGAGCGCACAGGACCTCTCTGTCGTTGTTTCTGATGCATTTCTACAGTTATATAGTGAATTGAACGGCCGCCAGTGTTGTATCTGCAGACATCCATCGGGCAAGCTTATGGGATGGCCGGACATGCTGGGGAGACATTGCCAAGCTCCAGCCTTTGCCGATCTCATACATAAAAGCTCTTGCGACGGTTGAAAGAGTCGTGGAACGCTCGGAAGAGTCATAGGACGCTCGGAATTGTCCTGCGGCGACCTCTGCCACGCCTAGCTAGTTTCAACGGTCAACCAAGTGCAACCGCCATACTGCCGAAAAAATATGTATGAAGTGTGCTGGCGCTCACAGGAGTCCGACTCGTGCTTGTCCCGTGGACAGAGCTTGTAGATTTTATCCGGTATTCGGTAAAATCAGCTAGCGTTATCGCGAGGGTGAAGTTAAGTCTTAGACGTGAATTATAACTTGTCCTCTTTTAGGAGGAGTAGTATCTGAATATTGTCTATTCAGATACTGGTTTATATAGTAATTATTCTCGACGTTGTGTCTATGCCTACACCGTATGGAGTGATCTTTGATCAAACCATCACGTGAGATATTCGGGCTGAATATCTACAAGCTGGCACCGGAGGCTCTCCACACCCTACACAGACGCCCTCTCCGCACCTTGCACAGGCGCTCTCTCCACGCCAGAAGCCCTCTCCACGCCAGAAGCCCTCTCTATACCCAACAGCTTGCGTGGCATCGAACCCAGCCCTCCCACTGTCTGTGCACACTTGTGACCATCCTATCGCACAGTGTATCTCCACCTCCCCCAAGTCCAGACGTTCAGTGGCCGCGCAGCTGCGGTGCGACGTACAACGCTTGCAGACACGCCGCTGCGTCCAGGCACGAACACAAGAAGGCGCATGCGCCACGTGCGGCTGTGCAGGGTTGTGCAGGTCTGCGCTTCCAGCTGGGGCCGCCCTGACTCAGGCGGCCTTTCGACGCCTTGCATGCGCTTAGCGCGGAAGCTGTGCGTCGTGCGGTGCGTGTCTGCGGCGTACAAAACGATGCACAACAATGGCTGCGCGCTGCTTGCAGACGCAGCAGCGGCAGGAACGACGGCGCCTGGCACGCGCTCCGCCTTCTTGTGCTCCAACACCGCCAGCACAGAAACACCCACAGCAGGCGCCTAGCCGGCGTTTCTTCCACTCCGCCGAGCTCTTGAAGATGTGTCGAACCCAGTGGGCGCCAGTCGCTCTGAACACTCTTGCACATACGCCTGCCGGCCTCGAACGCCCGTCCAACCGCCAGCACCCGGACTCGGGCCCCCCCTTCCGCGGCATAACCCTGCACGCCCGAGCATATCCAGGACAACGCCGTCCAGCGCCGTCCAGCGCCCTCTGGCGCTCGCTCGTGCGTCATAGAGGGCCTTCCGACGGGAGATCGGCAGTGCAGCGCACACGAAAGGTGCTTCCCAGCGCGACCAGCGCCATCACTTTTCCCGATGCGGCGCTGGTAAACAGAGCTGCCGCCCCGTGGGCGCGTGCGCCCACGGTTGCCCGCCGCTGCCCGCTCAGGAGTGGGATGGCCGGGTAGGTACGAGCACCGCGTCGGGTAACTAATGCACACCGCGTACATCTCCGTTTGCGGTAATTCCCGCCACGTGACACCGCTTCTCCTCTTGCCCCGGCAGCGCCCGCTATTGGCATCAGCGCCGTCGCTGGCGTCAGCGCCGCCGCTGCCTGCGGCGATGCGTGGCCCACTCCGACTGCCGTCTCCTAATCTCCCGCCAATGGCTGTCGTTCGTCTTCCGCCGCGTGCCCTCGCGCTGCTACGGCCTGGCACCTGGCGCCGGCGTGCTAGTTAGGCCCGAATTCCTTCAGACACACCCGCACACCGCGCACCTTCGGGTCCGTGAGTGAATTATTTCAGACGCCGTCGTTTCCTTTTCCGTACACACCCAAACAAAGCACGCTTTCTACGAAGAACGCCGACACTAAAATTTTTTTCCTCTAATTCCCTCCCCTTCGCTTCTGAAGCGCATTTCGGAGCCCATCCCGACTCCTCTGATAGGATCCGAGGCCCTCGGTCGCTGCCCCTCCCAGACCGTTGGGCGAAAACTATAAAAGGAGCACAGGTCCTGACAGCGGGCTTTCCCTTGCTCTGGCTGCCGGTTCTTTCCTTACAAGAGGTCTCTACACACAAAACACTCTCTAAGTTTCCTTTAAAGGCTTTTTAAAGAACAAATACAGACAGTCGCGTGTACCTTTTGATCGATATACCGAAGATTTAGTACAATGTTGCCAGGTGGAGTTATTCTAGTGTTCATCCTAGTCGGTTTGGCAGGTATTGCTATCGTCCTCACCATTGCCTACAAGAAATGGCAAGCCAGACAAAGAGGTATCCAAAGATTCTAGATGGACTAGCGTCTTTCTGAGTTTTTATCTCTTCTGCTTTTGCTTACTGCCTGTGTGTCGCTCTGAGGGTGTGTATGCCGAGGAGCGGGAGCCAGGGAAACCGAGGTGTCTGTGTGTCAAGTTCAGGGGGGTGGAGCAGCTAGGCGTCCAGAAAGTCGGTCGGAGCTGTGGCAGGACAAGATTGCCCATTGTGTGTCTTGAAAATTAATGTGTGTGTGGACAAGCTTGCTCCTGGCCGCAGCCCAGCCGAGCCAGCCCGCCGGTGCCGCCGCAGAGCGCGCACTGGACAGGCCGGTGGATTGCTGAGCACCAGCCCTGTGATTTTATGTAGTTAATCAGTATACTTTTTTAGTCAGATTAATACCGTGTGTTTTTTGAGCTATCTTTGCCTACATATGCTAGATTAGGGTGTGTACCCGTAAGCGCTGCATTCCAGGGCGAACAAGCCGCTCGCTGCGCCTGATGCGCCTGCAGTCGGCCGTCTTATCGAGGGCTGTGGCTTCTTTGGGTCCTGGACGTGTGTCTGACGGTACTTTGTCGTTCTTTAAAGACACCGGTACAGGCAGGGCTCGTCCTGCACAACCTGTTGTAGTTTCGCCGTCGTATTCTCCCCAGCCGCAGTCCGCAAAGCGGGCACGACCTTTCGCGTGTTCGAGGTCTGAGTGCACCTACTCCAATGCCCTTCTCATGAACTGGACCGTGTCGTCGAAGTCGTTCTGCAACTGCCACACAAATTCGCCAGCAGGGGTGTCGCGCGCCGTGCTCATGACGCTGTCGCTGATGATCCGTTGTAATGTCAGCTGTAGATCGTTCACACTCACAGGCGTTTCGTCCTGGACGTCGTTCACAGAAATGGGTTGTTTTACCACGCCAGGCGCGCTGCCCTCACTAGTAACACGCTCCGAAAGGACCTCGAGTACTCGCTTCTGCGACGCACTGCTGTAGCCGGTGTACCCGCTGGAGTTTGAACTGGACGAGCTTACAGACCCGCCCTGCGATTGGCTCTTTGTTTGCAGTTTGTTGAGCACTGTGTCCCTGTATAGTTGTAGTAGTTTCTCCCGTTTTGGATCTACTGCGGAAGTGCCCTTCCGCTTTACGCCGATGCCCTGCGTTTGTGCTATTATGTCCTGTTCAAGTTTTTGAATTGATTCGATCTGTCGACGCTTGAACTCGTCGACCTTCTGCACGAACAGCGCCTCTATCTCCTCTTTTATGCTTACATTGTGAAAGCTTATTTGCCCGTCCACTAGCGAAATCCGATGGTTGGGAAATGCTTGTTTGATGATGCTAAGTATGTCATTGATATCTAGCTTACTTTCCTTCTCAAATATCATCTGGTTTACTAGAACATTGTTTTGGATCTCGTTGGTCAATTTTACCAGTGATATCTTGTTCGTGGCATTACTGTTCAGTAGTTGTAATATGATTTGCAACACTACCAATTCGCTGATCTGCGGATTCATCGCTTGACTTCACAAAATAAATGTCTTAACCACACGAAACGGTACCAAACTCGCCATGTAGAACGGTTCTTGGCCCTTTGTAACTATCCCTCTGATGTTTCTGTCTTTTTCCTGCGTAACACAGTCTTATCTAACTTACATGGAAAAATCAACATTTACAGCAGAAACAGCAAAATGGCAACATAGTCAAAATTAAACAGAGCAGATACCAAGAATGCAGCTTCCAAGAAGTGTGCCACTTCATGCTGATAGCATACGTACATTCCATGACATTAGCGCGATTGACACGACGGTTTCCTTCAACCAATGCGAGAACCAGTTTGCAGAATCACTGGATCAAATCATAGAAGCGAATGATGACCAGCTGATGCAAGAATTCATAGAGACTTACTCAAAGTTGGAACAGTTACAGAAAGACTGCATGAGTTTACAAAATTCATTTACCAAGTGGAAAACGGAATACAAGAATGAAATGGACGGATTTCCACGCATCAGCCTTGAGAACTGGGATGACTACATGGCTAACGATCTCGAGCCGCCTAAACTCTCTGCTTACATGGACAAAGTACTAGAGCCTGTCAACGAGCAAAGCATATCTTCCTCACAACTTCTCCGAGTGTTACCATACATTTGGCGGGATCCACGCGCTGTGATTCCTGACTCAAGTGCCGCGGAAGATGACGTGCAGATTGAGGGCGGACAGATTGAACTGATATGTCCAATAACGTTCAAACCTTACGAGAATCCAATGATATCCAAAAAATGTGGGCATGTATTTGACAAAGAAGGATTGGCCAACTATCTGGCTGGATATACCGTACGAGATTGCCCACAAGGAGCCTGCCCACAGAAGGTGAAGATGTCAGACTTCACACCAGACCAATTGATGAAGCTGAGATGCAGAATAGACCAAATCAGGTCAAAAACTAACAACACTCAGTTATCAACCTTAGATATTATTTAGGTATTTTCTGTATTCTTTTCATATAGTTTTGCATAATGGTTTTTAATGTTGCATACATGAATAATTTGTAGAGCATCTATCTACACTAGGCATAAAAACCCGAATTCCAAACAAAACTCCCAAAGCTGAACATCAGTTAAAAAGCCATAATTTTAGATTTAATTTCCGAAATTCATGAATTGGATAAAGCATCCGACGGTGAAAGCTTTATACAAGGAGTTTGCCAAACTAGACAATACTGTCATTCCCGAAGTAAACGGATGGATTAGATCAGTACGAACATTGAAGAAATTTACGTTCATAGATGTACAGGATGGGACCACAATTGCTCCATTAAAGGTGATACTACCAAATACAGAATATTCCAACAAATCTCTCAAGACTGGCCAAAGCATTTCAGTGAGAAATGCTGTATTGAAACACACCCCACAAAGAGAGCAGCCATTCGAACTCAAGGCACCCAGTTTATCTTCCAGCATAAAAGTATATGGTGATATCACCTCGACCTATCCGCTGCAGAAAAAATACCAAAGTTTGCCGTTCTTAAGAAGTTTACCGACATTAAAACATAGAACAAGTTATCTAGGAGCTTTACTGCGATTTAGATCGCACACGGAGTATTCGCTGAACCGTTTCTTTGAAAAAAATGACTTTACGAAAGTGACACCACCCATATTAACTACTTGTGATTGTGAAGGTGCTGGTGAGATGTTCAAAATAGAGCCGGCAAGTTCGCTTAAATATTTCGGAAAGCAGACATATTTGACGGTTTCGACCCAATTGCATCTGGAAATCATGTCGCAGGCGTTGTCGAGGTGCTGGACACTAACACCTTGTTTTAGGGCAGAAAAAAGCGATACTAATCGCCACTTAAGCGAGTTTTGGATGCTGGAAGCCGAGATAAGCTTTGTTGACAACGTGCGCGATCTTACTGCATTTGTAGAAGAAATGATCAGATCCGTTGTTGTTGAATGTAAGAAGAACGCAAAAGAATTACTTCCTGAGCATGTGCCTGATGAGTCCTGCGATACTCAGTATTTGATTAAGCGCTGGGATGCTCTACTGCAAGATAAGCCATGGACGGTGATATCGTACACAGAGGCGATTGACGTTTTGAGGGCGCAACACCTAAAAAGCCCGTTTCCAAAATACGAGCCAGTTTGGGGTGAAGCTCTCCAGACAGAGCATGAAAAGTGGCTTGCAGATGAACATGTTGGCGGCCCGGTCTTTGTTGTTGACTACCCAAAAGCATGTAAGGCATTCTACATGAAATTGAATAATGATAAGCAGACTGTAGCTTGCTTTGACCTCCTATTCCCAGAGATGGGCGAGATTGTAGGCGGAAGCATAAGGGAAGATAAGTACGAAAAACTGTTAATGGAAATGCACAGCAGAAACATGAACGGGAACGGTGAACTTGACTGGTACACTTCTTTAAGGAAAGACGGCACTGTTCCCCATGGCGGATTCGGACTTGGAATGGAGCGGTTGGTCTCCTATCTATACGGAAATCACAATATAAGAGATGCTATTCCATTTCACAGAGCTGCATCGCACTCGATTGAACTTTAATGACAGTTGGTTAACAAATTTGCTGACCTCATGAGGGCTACTTTATTAGAATTTGCCGACCACATGACAATTCTTTACTCGGAACCTCGGTCCGAGAATTTATCAGAAAAAAGGCAACCCTGCATGTATATAAGAATAATGGCAGGAGCAATACTCCATCCATGAATATACTACAACATGTAAATACGAGATCTATAAACGCTGAATCGAAATTGTAAGCGCATGAGTAATTACACAATGAGTAAAACTGTGCCGCTGTATTTCACGGAGTTGTTAAGGCACTTTGGTGTAGACACAGTCTTTGGAATAGTGGGCATCCCAATTGTGGAGCTGGCAGATTCCATGATAGAAAACGGTATTCAGTTTATTGCATGCAGAAATGAGCAGTCAGCGTCATATGCTGCTTCTGCGTATGGGTATCTGACCGGAAAGCCTGGTGTTTTGCTTGTTGTGGGAGGACCTGGTGTCATCCATGCTTCAGCGGGTATATACAATTCCATCAGCAACAAGTGGCCGCTTGTCGTTATAGCAGGAAGCAGTGAAGACTCTTACAAGGGCGGATTTCAAGAACTGGACCAGATTAGTTTGCTTGGGCCTCATGTTAAATTTGCAGGTAAATTGACAGTGGATAATATCGATTTGGTAACGTATTCGGCCTTTAGACAGTCGATTGTGGGCACATCTGGTGTGACATACATAGACTTTCCTGGTGATCTAATCCATCAGAGTATCAATCTTGAAGGGAACTATAGCAAAGTAAAGCCTCCAGGGAAAGTCTTGCAATCGCCGGATCCAAAACGTATTACAGAGCTAGCTGCGTTATTGACCAGAGGAAAAGAGAAAGTTTTAGTTGTACTTGGCAAGGGAGCAGTAGACTATAGTAAGGAATTACGAGATTTTATCAATGCTTTCCAATTGCCCTTTTTGCCTACACCTATGGCCAAAGGAATAATACCGGACTCACATGAGCTTAATGTCTCATCAGGCAGGTCACTGGCACTTAGAGAAGCTGAAATTGTTTTGATATTTGGCGCAAGATTGAATTGGATTTTACATTACGCATCTACACCAAAATGGAATGAAAATGCACTTTTTATTCAGGTTGACAATGATCCCAATACTATTGGATTTAACAATAGCAAAGGATTGGAGTATTCTATACTCGGGGATATTGGGCTAACTGTTCGTGAATTAACCAGAGCTCTATTGAAGACATCGAATATTGAAAAGTGGATAAATAGCAATGGAATGACGCCTGAGATGACATTAAAGATTAAACAAAACCAAGAAAAATTAGAAAGGAAGGAGATCATGCCGCAGACAAAACAATTAAATTATAATCAAGTTTATGCAAAACTAAGGAATATAATTGTTGATTCGGAGACAATATTAGTGACGGAGGGTGCCAACACTATGGACGTGGCTAGAATTTCTTTTCCAACATTGTATCCGAAGCACAGATTAGATGCGGGAACAAATGCTACAATGGGAGTTGGTCTTGGTTACGGAATTGCTGCCAAAGCAGCTAATCCTCAAAAAACCGTCGTCGTTATCCAAGGCGATTCGGCATTCGGCTTTTCTGCCATGGAGATAGAAACAGCGGTGAGGAGTGGCTTAGGACTGATCATCATAATAATGAATAATAGTGGGATCTATCATGGAATTGGCAAAACCCATACTGGAAAACTGCCTTCTACTGCATTGACTCAACAGTGTAGATACGATCTTGTAGGAAAGGGACTTGGTGCAAATGGATACTTTATAAATACCTTACAAGAACTAGAGAGCGCAGCTAAGGACGCAATAAAGAATGCTAAGGTTTCAAATGCCACAAGCGTTTTGAATGTGATCATAGAACCAGGAAAGCAGGAGAAGCTTTCATTTGGTTGGCAGAGTAGGCCACGTTTATAACAATGGCTGCTAGTGATGGTTCCTTGTATGCGTTTAGTCACACAGGAATACATCATTATTTTATTTCGGGAGTTCTAAATAAATTAAAGATTAGTTTATTGATAAGAGTGCAGATGAATTTGAGAGGTTCAAATCAAATCTACCATAGATAAGTTAGCTCAACCAAATTGAGAATTTATTTTCTGGTAGTTTGATAGGAAATGAAGAACTCCTAATCCACCATTGAAAGATTGAATGGTCACCCCAATATCTAAGCATGGCAAAATCCTTTTCAGACTAATTCAGCTGGGCTTTGTGCACATGGTGCTAGTTATGAATAAATCAATCTAAAAAGGTTCTGACTGGAATAGAAAGAAAAATGCTCCTCAGATCTTTAGTTTCATATTTTTATCTTATCTTTGTCAAGGGGATGTTATTATCTCTGATAATCACTTGGAAACATTCAGATATCAAAGCTTGATGAAGAATAAGAAGAAAGAACAAATTGAAGGCATGCTAAGATAAACGTAGTTCAGGAACTATATGCTATTTTATCATTAAGCATACAAGGCAAAAACCACGGGGTTGTGGCGCGGTATATTTCACACGGAGCATTAACATAAAGTGTGTACCCTTCATTAAATTCTTAGTTTCAGCATATAATTGCGATTAGAGAGCAAAATATTTGGAGGGTTGATCCAGGTTTCAGTTACTATTCCCATCAAGTCAAACATTTTCTCGACTCATTTTATAGCATTTCATACCAACTTTTTAAGAATCACTCGTTTTCTAGGTTTTTAGCGCCTACGAGACTTCCGTTATGCTTTTGAATCAATAGTATTTATTGAATGTCCTAAATTACATTCAATTGTAAGCAAATATTTCTAATCTAAAGATCATCACAAACCATCTAGGGTATCTTTTATCCCTGCAAACAAACGGTAAACATTTTTGAGATCTTTTATTTCCGCAGAATGCATTTCTAGATATCGGTATCGGTGGCTGGCTTATGCCCGCCAGGTAAGCGCTGGGGGATACTGACTTATTTTGATTATAGTGCAAGTCAATTCCAAGATTCAATACTCTTGGTCACATCGGCAGAAGGTCTCTAACTACAATATTGAAATTCACCACTTAAATGGTACGCAATAGTAAAATATATGTCGGACAATAATGCGATGAAGGGCACGGTAGATAGAACACATTGAATTTGAACTAATGCCCTGACTTAACCTTAAATTAGACTAGAGGATACTGTATACTGCACGTCAACGCTTATACCATATGAGGACCAAAGTTCATAAAGGTTGACTGCTTATATCTATAAGGCCTATATAAAGAGCAGCGTTTTAATATTCGCGCTCAACATGCTTGGTCACCTCTAAAGAAGGACCAATCATCATACATTAATATCAACGAACAAACTTGATAAATAGGAAAATAGACGGTCCAAATACACTGGAGAAGGCCCCAGCCATCTCTCTACTTTGAAAAATATCATGCTCCAAAACGTGGCATACATCACGAAATAATCACTTTTTCCCGATCTGGTTTCTTGGTGCGATGGCCTAGCAGCAATGCTGTGAAGCCGTCGTGCGTTCGAAGCTTTTCAAGGAACAGAAACAGACTCCTACGACAGACCTGCTTGCAACAGGAGCGGCCCATCCGTGGGCTGCTCAGTCAAACGACTTCGGCAGGTGGGAAATTCGGTGGAACACCATGGGACGCGAAGAGGACCTAGTTCTCGGGGTTCCTCTCAGTTTGGTTCAATTAGGTATGCCTCATCCTTGAGGAAGTCCGGTGGAAACTGGGCTCGGCGTGCATGAGAATCAAAGCCTACTGGGAGGCACTGTCATCAGAAATGACGTCTTTCCATGCATTATGCATGGAAAGTCATGGGAAGGGCAGTGGTAAGTTCCATTTGGCGCAGGTCTCGACCAGCAGCCTGTTGAGTGCAATCGTAGGACTGGCCCACAATGGGCCTGAACCCGATACCGATTACTGTGACTGTTCTTTTTAGGATCTGGTACCAGGTAGCATCACCTGTGCAACCTGCATAATCTGTACATGACACATTTTGTTGCTACCCGAATAAGAGGCATCTGCAGGTAAGGAAGAATTTTTCACTATGGGCATGCAATTCGTATATATAACATATTGACGAAGATCCTTCTGCAATGCCAACTCCGTTAGGCGAGATTTTTATAGTAGGTCAAGCTGCAGTGTAACATCTGCCCCTCGCATATAGAGGTAGCACATGGGTTGAACACACAAGAGCGCATCAGCACATCAGCACATCAAATAGATACCGACACTATGCCTCGTAACGAAATGCCGTTTAGAGAGCAGATGAGGGGTTTCCCCTGGGCCCAGCTGTTGGTACTCTCACTGGTAAGAGTCAGCGAGCCCATCGCATTCACCTCGATGTTTCCCTATGTGTTCTTCATGGTCAGAGACTTCGGAATAGCTCCGAATGAAGCGCAAGTCTCGAAATATGCTGGGTATCTTTCCTCGTCGTTTGCGTTATGCCAGGTCCTGTCAGCCGTACACTGGGGCAGGTTCTCGCAGAGATATGGCCGGAAGCCAGCTCTTCTGTGCGGCATGACTGGCACGGCGACTTGTCTATTGCTGTTTGGATTCTCCCGAAACTTCTACCAGGCGCTGCTTGCGAGATCGCTCACTGGGCTGTTGAACGGTAACGTTGGCGTCCTCAGGACGGTGATCGGCGAGATAGCCACTGAAAGGCGCCATCAAGCACTTGCCTTTAGCACAATACCGCTATTGTTTCAACTGGGCAGCGTAATAGGTCCGATGATCGGTGGTTTTCTGGTGTTTCGAGATGATAAGGGCGAGCATTTCCCAAATAGCATGCCAGGATGGCTGACCAGGTCAATACACAAATTCCCCTATGCACCTCCAAACTTGGTAGTTTTTACTCTGCTATGTTTCAGCATACTCAACGCGACCTTGTTTCTGGAGGAAACACATCCCACGCATAAGTACAGGAGGGATTACGGCATTGAAGTTGGCGATGCCATCAAAAAGCGAATTTTTGGAATAACGCCTAAACAGAGAGTATGGCAAGCTCCACTAACTATAGAGCAACCACGTACTCGTTCTAGCTATGGAACAGATATCGAAGCCAACAGTTTGCCACGGCCTCTATCACCGCTGTCCGAGGATGTTGAGAGCTTAGGCAGCGATACTGCAAGCGAAGCAGATGAAACGCAGCCATTACTTTCACATGTCAGAAGCGGCTCGGAAAGCGACATGGATAGTATTCGCTCAGTGGGCACTATTTTGACAAGACGTCAATCCGTTGGGCTCATTAGAACATACTCCTTGCACGAACCCACGGATATCGTCAACGCCGACTTGGTTCTGGCTCCAGACGGCTGTCAAGAAAGCAGTGTATGGCATCATATATTCCATACGAAAGTTTTCTATCCGGTCTCTGTCAATTTCATAATGTCGCTGCACCTGATTGTATACAACGAGTTCTTGCCGGTGTTCTTGGCATATGATTTGGCCAAGGATCCCGAGGACCCTACGAAGTTAGCATCGAAATTTCCTTGGAAGATTTCGGGCGGAATAGGCTACCTTCCAGAGCAAACTGGTGCTCTTTTGTCGACTACGGGTATATTCGGTTGTTTTGTGATCATATTTATCTTTCCGTTGGTTGATCGAAACTTCGACTGTCTAACTATTTTCAGGACATTGGTCAAATTGTATCCAATCATGTACATCATGGTGCCTTATGTTGTGTTTTTGCAACAGAATAATATACCCTCTTGGTGTACTGTAGTTTATCTTTACATGATCACAGGTATCAAGACTTTCTGCGGCGCGCTGACCTCTCCACAGATCATGCTGTTGATCCACAACAGCAGCCCACTAAGCTGCAGGGCAGTGATCAATTCCTCCACAATCAGCATATCAGCGGCGGCCAGGTTTCTCGGGCCTTTGACTTGGGGTTACATCATGTCGTGGTCTCAGCAAAACAATATTGCTTGGCTCAGTTGGTGGTCTCTAGGGCTGATAAGTATGGTTGCGCTGATTCAAAGCTACAAATTCGATCCCATTGATGAGACAGAAAGTTGGAGGCGGGAGAACGATGACGCCCCATCAGACTCTGTTACAAGGCGCCATAGACCAAGTCTAAGCAGCCTGAGTAACAGAAAGTGAGCGCGCCAGTTTGAGCACTATCAGCAACAGATTTTTGTTATGATTAAACTAGGTATCATTGATAAAATATATACACAGGGCTGTATGTACATGAAAGATTAATTCTAATCTCGGCAAATTTGTTCGAAAGGAAGCTTTAAGTGCGGCTACTGGCAAAGACACGGGCCTCAAATCTAACGGCCTAAGCCTTGGCCCAGCGCTGCGTTCTGCTCTTGGAATCGTTGACCTACACGCTCGCTATGTTTCAAAAACTTTTCCGAGCATCTTAGAATGCAAGTTTGTTCCCTGTTTGTCAACTTGGAGGAGGTGAAGTCATTGACACAGTCGGTGAAGCATCTTTCAACAAGGCTAGAATAAAGTCTCATGAAGTCCTTCATTTGCTTCTGCTCCACCACTTTTTGGAATTCTTGTTGTTCTCTAGCGTTCAAAGTGTCCATTTTGATCCGAATTTCGCCTGTATTCTGGTTGCTTATAATTCTACCAGCCTCTATGTTGTTGAACTATTGACGCCAAATGTCAAGTTTCTATGCACTGATTTGTTTCTTAAGGCTTTGTGCATAGCATATGACGATCTTTCCGATCGGACTATGCAGAGTCTTCGTCCTAGGAAGCATGCCAAAATTTTCAAAACAGCCGGGTAAGTACAAAAGAGAAAATGGCCCACCGCATACAAAGCAATGAAATGTACAATTGCATCTTCTAGCGCTACCAATTGACTCTTGAGACCGGTCATAGATAAATGAAATTATATATGGAATCTAAAAACTAATTGGAGCACCTCTTCAAGTAGGCGTTCCATCCGGCTTTTCTGTACCGCTCACCTTCGACTTTTGGATCTCTTCCCTTGGCAAACAGCCCTCTGCCAACAATAATGATGTCGGAGCCTGTGGCAACGACATCATCAACAGTTCTGTATTGCTGTCCCAAAGCGTCGCCCTTGTCGTCCAAACCAACGCCGGGCGTCATGATAAGCCAATCGAAGCCCTCCTCTCTGCCACCCATGTCTCTCTGTGCAATGAAGCCAATCACAAAGTCCTTGTCTACCTTTGCAATGTCAACTGTTCCTTGTGTGTATTCGCCATGAGCAAGTGAACCTTTTGATGAAAGCTCGGCCAGCATCAAGAGGCCTCTGGGTTCCTGCGTCACTTCTTCTGCGGCCTGCTTCAGACCGGCAACGATGCCAGGACCAGTCACACCATGCGCGTTGGTTATATCCGACCACTCAGCAATTTTGTATACACCGGAAGAATATTGCAATTTCACAGTGTTGCCAATGTCAGCAAACTTTCTGTCCTCAAAGATCAGGAACTTGTGTTTTTGAGCTAGCTTCTTCAAAGGCACCACGGTGCCCTCCATTGTAAAGTCCTCCAATATGTCCACATGTGTTTTCAAAAGACATATATATGGCCCCAATGTCTCGACTAAGCCTAATAGCTCCGCAGTTGTGCGTACATCGAGGGAAGCACATAGGTTTGTCTGCTTTTCCTCCATCAAGTGCAACAACTTCGAAGCTACCGGACTTGGATGCTTCTCAGCCCTCTCCTTGTAACTTAATAGTGACATGGGAATATTCAATGCTCAGATCCTAACAATTCGCTGGTAGTTGTTGTTTGTGTTCAAATTACTTCAGAAAGACTCAATTTTTCACCGCTCGATATTTTAATTAATCACTTCGCTAATATATTGACAATCGCTTCACACTTGATAGTCGATTAAAAAACCTGATATTCGCAAGAGGATTTTATAAAATATAAAGGAATAGCATCGAAATTTCCCTCTCATCTTTATTTTAGAAATTTATTACATGCAAATGTGCTGACAATGGCCAATAGAGAGCATGGCGAGAACGATGGGGCTGCTATCAGCTCGGGGTTCGACACGGCTGATAGCAAGGATGATCCTAAAGCGAACAGAAACAAACAGTCTTCTCTGATAGGTGTCATAACAGCAGGAGGAAGATCAGTGGTTTATCAGATTAGCTCTTTTTATTTAAGGGCTCCTCTTAAGCTGTTTCGTCCAGCCCGATTTGATTACCTCCACTACTTGCGGATTATGCTTTTAGGCGAAGAAGACGTGAAGAATAAGGCACAAATACCACCGCGAAAATTCTCTTTCATCAATCCCATGTATGCTCATTATTTGCGTAATTCTTCTCTTGGAATCCTTGCAAAAGCCTTGAACAAGTATGGGTGGAGGGTTATTCCTGACAGAATTCTTCCTCCATTGGTTCTGAATTCGGCCACGGGCTTTATTCTCTACGCGACATATCTTAGGATATTGCAGCCGCCAGATAATGAAAATAATAACGCCATAATACCACATCATATACGGGATACCTTGAGAGCTGGGTTCTTTGCTGGCTGTGCCCAGGCGGTCGTGTCATCTCCTATCGACGCAATATACACAAGATCGTCAACATATGAATTGCTTTCAAGTTTTAAAAAATATGACAATTTGTGGTTTTACGGGAGAGATAAACTGAAGGAGATTGGTGTAATCGGTTGCTTTGGTGGGTTTAGCTTGACTTTGTTGAAGGAGTCGATTGGGTTCGCTGTCTACTTTGCTACTTTTGAAGCGATTCGAGGCCAATGCTGTTCATGGTTTATAGAAAACACAAAAAACTATAGAAGATTCGAAATGAGCTTTCAGAACGATATATCTGTTGATCAGAAACAATCACCGTACTACCCAAAACCTTACGACCAACGATTGAAGATACCGGACGCCTTATTAATAACTCCTAAGGAGGAGAAATGGCTTACACGCGTCTTTGTCTTTCTTGGGGGGATTACTGCAGCGTTCTTGCTGCAGGTGGTGCAATATCCTTTGAACAAAGTCCAGAGAGTTCATATTTCACATTTAGAGGCATTTGATATTCATGAGAGAGTTACTCACGATGTGGTGAATAGTAATAGCCGAATTACAAAGCAAGGTGCTAACTTCAAGCAACGACGGTTATTGCACCTGTACCTGAATGCTTATATTGATACATTCAATCATATACGCTCTTTACACAGAACACAAGTTGATGCCTTCAATTGGGCATACAAAGGATTCGTCAAAAATACTCTCGCGATAATTCCAGGTACCACAGTGGGATTAATTTTATTGGATTACATGAGATCTAGTTTAGAGCTCAATGCCAACGCTAAAAAATTTTAATATTCTTCAAGTTTTAGTATATTATATCATTTACTACATGTAAATATTTGATCATGTCTATTCATCCAGTGAATTATATAATAGAGATAAGTAACTTTGCAAAATTTTTATCATTTTTATCTCCATGTAGTCGTGTTCTAGGGTCAGTCGTGTATGGGTTGTAATTCCTCCACATGCAGTGGCAATTTATCATCCACAGTGTTTGGCGAGTGATTTTGTCGAGCAACTTCGATTTCCTTTTTTTTAGTAATAAGAGTTTGCAACTGGGTTTCAACCTCTGGAATTTCCACGTACCTGTTGAATATCTTCAATATTTCTACGTACGTCTCATTTGTAGTGATACCGTCCCTTAGATGATATAGATAGATTTTACTGACCACAGATAGTATGCTGGATGTTATCGCACTGGAATTCCCTTTGGAAGAGTTTGATTCTAATAATGGCAGGAAACCGCCCTCTATCAATTCCTCGATTGAGGAAATCTCGCTTAACTTGAGGCAAGCAGGTTTTGTCATAGTACTTTCCAAAGTCGCCAATGCATAAGAACGTATCTGCTGGCAAGGATTTAAACATTGGTGTGCAATGGCTTGAACCAAGGCAATATGTTCACTTTTTTTCAAAATATTTGCAGTTGATGGGATTTCTAAAAGATGAGCAGTTAAATTGATAGATTTTAGGGAAATTTCAACTAAATCCTGGTATGGGTTTTCTTTATCGACTTTATGCCCGCTGTTCACTAGGCGATCATACTCCTGTTCCCATTTGCTACCTATAGCTCCCAAAGATGATAATTCATCCAACAGCCCCAAAATCCATAGGAAATTTTCTGACGTCAGTATATTTCTTGAGTGCTTTAGTGATTTTTCTACAAAATGGTAAATTTCTGCCGCATGCTCTTTCATAACAGCAACAAACCTTATAAACTTCCAAAATTTCTCGCTTCTCAGTGTAGAACTTTTGTAGTTCTCAATATCCGTCAAAGCCAAAATTCTTTTGATTAATTCTCCTCCCTGCTCAGTCGAAAAAAACTTCTGATTGTATATTTCATTTTTACCCAATAACTCATCTGTAATAATTTTGGTTAATAAGTCCTGTTGTTCGTCAAGAATAGAAATTAGAAGAAGTTTATACGCCATCAATCTTCTAATTAATCTCTTTGTCAAACCACTGCAATTGGATGTATCGCATAATTTTTTCAAAATATCCTCTCCCAACTGCTTTTCCTTTTCACAAAATAGGAACAGAGCGACAGATAGCTCGTATAAAAATAAAATCTCAGATTCATAAAACCGCGCGTTGTCGGAAGTTTTTTGGGTTGGTATGAATGATATTAACTTCCTGATGAGACCTTCGTTTATATTGACTTCATTTCCAAAAATGGAAGTGGTTACGTTACTAGATGCTACGCAATCCATAGCCTTTATTGTTGCATCAATCTCCTCATCAGTGGGTTCCTCATCACCCTTTAGGTAGGAGGCAAATGTGGATAAAATACCTTTGTTTGAGCGTGATTTATTGATGGAAATATCTGGACGGGGTATCGGTAAACCACCCAATTTCAGTCTTTGTTGTAAGTCCGGAAATATATCAGCTGGTATTAATGAGTTCTCAAATAATTTTAAAAGCATTTTGATAATGTCATCCCAAAGTTCTGAACTAATAAGAGATGAATCTTCATTTTTCATTATTATTCTAAAAAATACAACCAGACACAATTGGCCCTTGAATGATCCACCTAGCCTTATTGCAGGTGAGCTTACAGGAATCTTTCTATTCGTTTCTTCCAAAGTAATTTCAACAAGGGGCATATCGTGATTCAACCTGTTATTACTCTCATCATCATCTTCTTCTTCAATGTCCAAAATTGTTGTAGTTTTCGCAATCCGCAGAACTATCTCATTGAAAAGCTCTTGTAAATTGAAGAATGAGGCCATATAAGAGCATTTATCAATAGTTGTTAACATTCTTGAAGTGATATGATCATCAGATGCAACAGAATAAATGCTAAATAGGGTATTCAGCAAAGATGTCCCGATACTTCTAAAAATAGTTGCATCAAATTGAGCGAGTTCCTCTTTTCCAAGGTGTTCGATGACGCCTTCGACTTTTGTGTTGGATTCTGTCAAAACGGTGGCTGAAGATATCAGATTATTCCAGGCATCTTCAAACCATTTGTCATTTCCATGATGTTCTTCTGGCATAACAATTTCTTTGTCTTTTATAGAGCAGTAAATCTTATCTAGGTACCAATGTGGGAAATTTTGTTGATTATAGCACCCTCTGAGGTTACCTGAGTAATCCTCGAACGACATATGTTCTTTAACCTGTGGATTGTGGAGATCTGTATTCAACATGATTATTGAATAACTCAAAATAAAAACTGAATCAGCATCTGGCTGAACTGAATTGGTTGATTCTTCTTCTTCATTTTTCTTCGTTTCATCATATTCTTGGCAGTCCACGTATTTGGAAGAAAAGGCTTCAATAATACGCTCAATTTGCTGAGATTCACCTGGTAGCCTAAACTTTGTTAACAAAATTCTTATTGCTTCATCAACTCTTAGATTTTTAAAGTCGAATAATTCAATAAAACATTTTAACAATGTGGTCTTTTTGGGATCACATAATAATAGGCCAATATTCTTTTTATTGAGACGACTGTTGTTTTCAAAAAGAAATTGAGCAATATCTTTATCGGAGTTTGACTTGATAAAGTTTTTCTCAATTAATAATGCAATTCCATCCTTTGCTTTGGAGTTAAATTTGTTTGCGCATAATATAAACTCTGTTTTCAATTCCCTTTGCTGAAGAACCTCTAATTTATTCTTTTTCTCACTAAAAACTTCCTTGTCCACATCTTGTAGGTGTGAATACATATCATCTATCAAAGATATTAAACCTTCTAAGCAGATAGGTGGAACACTTTCTGTTGTTGTTGAAGCAGATTCTGGTAATGCCAATTTGATAAGGACATTCAAAAAATTTATACTAATGTCAGCCCTGTCTAAATTACAATCAAAGGTGATAAAGGCGGCTGTAAAAAAAGAAGGAGATCTGGTCCATAAAATCGAAATCTGTTCTATCACTAATTCTTTGACTGCTGAAGGACGAGGTTTAATATTTTTGCCTATCGTGGGTGTCTCGTTAAGAACATCAAAAATACGCAATAACGTTAACTCTACTTGCATCTTCAAATGATCTCCCAAAATCACAACAAATGTTGTAAATAGTTGTAGTGCAGCTTGTAGTAATGATAATTTGTTGCTATTTTGAATGATGAACAAAACATACTTGAATATTGGATCTGAGATTAAATTAAAGAGGCGGGGATGCTTCGGAAACTTGTTTCCGGCGAGTTCTATTGCTATATTAATGAGTTGTAAACCTAAGATTCTTGTGGAGTTCGTATGATTAGCTTGTGATTCTGGAACTATCAAAGAAAGTAATAAGTTGAGGTATGACTTAATGACTGGCAGGCCGTAGTTATCTTCATAATACACCGATTTTGTGGAGTCTGATCTGCTCTTTGGAGGATTCACATTCGATTCAATAACTATATTTTCAAGCTCTACAATGGAAGCTGCTGAAGATGCCTCTTCTATTGCAGCTTCACTATTGTCTGCATTAGAAAACGAATCTGAATCGCCTTGCCCCTCTTGAACGTATGGAACAGCGCCGTTGCCTACCGGTTCAATGGTTCCTATTATATCCTCCTTTAACACATTAGTTTCGTAAGCCTCGTCATTGATATATTTAGTATCGGACTTTTTTGGTTCAATATGTTTCAGCTTACCGAAAATCTTAACTGTGATTGAAATCATCGCGGTTTCTGCAGCTTTCCTCAAAACGTCAGTTCTTCTCTTGTTACATGCAAGGGATAAAATTGTCTGCAAAATATCATTCATAATTGAATCAGAAAGTAGGTCGCCACATTTAGAATATATTATCATCTCCAGTAGATTTACTACCTTTAAAAGGACGGAGTCATCTGACATTTGCTCAGAACCTTCAAACCTACAATGAGTGAGAGCATTTGCTGCTTCCCTGTATGCAGCTACATGATTCAAAGAGGCCGTATTAATGATATGCAAAGTAAAAAATTTTTGAAGAGAATCTAGCGCAAGTGATGTGATATAACCGGAAATTGAGCTTGCACTTATCACTACCAAAAATGGTTGGAGTAGCGTGAGAGAGTCAATGTCATCTAAAGTTTGCAAACTGTTAAGCATTAATCTCAGTTGAATAAATCCCGATAAAACTGGATCATTATGCTTGCTGGAAGACAAGTTGTTAAATGTATCAGCCAAAGAATCATCCTGGTTACTGAAAATTTCACTTCCACCACCCAATAACGCAGCAACTCCTGATTGAGAAGAGTACTTAGAGTACTTTCTCATTGCTGTGGATAGGTTTATGCATTCTTTGATAACGATTGTCACAGGATCCACTGCTATGGTACGCGTCGAATCTAATTGATCTGCGATTTCAGGACGCATTGACACTAAATCGAAGATTTTTGATCTGTTTATTAATTTCAAATTCTTTTGAACATCAAAAGTGTCGACCTTTTAAATGGTAATCTAAAATCGCTTTCCTTGCTATATTTTATTGATTGATTCCTGAAGTATTCCCTCTGTTTTCATCTTCTCATATTCAAACATCTTAGATTCCTCTTCGGACAGAAATCATATAAATCCGGGTAATAATGATTTATTTTTGTTTAATGGAAATACCTGCCATTAAGTCATCGCATCTACAGCTTTTCAGAAACTTTCTTGAATGGACATATATATTTGTCTAAAAGCATAGTTTCGACCTTTTCGTTTTGCATACATGGATACCCAATTTGTTTTTTTAGATATCGATATTGATGATGCTAAAATTGGACGGATTGTAATACAATTGCATCCTGACAAAGCTCCTAAAACCTCCAAAAACTTCCATTCTCTTTGTTTGGGAACCAAATCAATAAATGGAAAGCCACTTTCATATAAAGGCAATTACTTCCATAGAATTGTGAAGAATTTTTTGGTTCAAGGAGGGGATATTATACATTGCTCGGAAGAGTTCAAAAATGATGACTTAACCGGTAAAGGTGGTTGTTCGATCTATACTGTTGAAGAGCATCTTGAAGAGAATTCAAACAATACAGAGGGTTACTGCGGAAATTTTATTGATGAAAATATGGGGGACTTCAATGAAACATTTTTAGTTGCAATGGCAAATTCGGGTGTTCCAAACTCTAACAGCTCTCAGTTTTTCATCAACACGTATCCAGCTCCTCATTTGAATGGAAAACATTCTATATTTGGGAATGTTTGTCATGGCAAATCTGTCGTACGTACAATTGAGAGAATATCTGTTGATGAGAAAGGCTTTCCTAGCAAATGTGTGCGAATAACAAATTGTGGAGAATGGAGCACAGATATGGAAGTTCCGTTATACAATGGTAGTAATAACCCAATCGGAGGAGATATTTACGAAGAATACCCTGAAGATGATACACATTTTGAGTCTGAGGACTTTTCGACGGCGTATGAAGCATGTTTAATTATGAAAGATTCTGGAAGTTTGTTGTTCAAAAAGAAAGATTACCAAAATTCTCTATTCAAGTATTTAAAGTCTCTGAGATATATTAACGAATATATTCCAGACATTGACTTGGATGAAATCAATAATAAAAAATTCATGGAACTAAAATCAAAGATCTATTTGAACTTGGCATTGGTCTATTATTATCTTAAGAACTACAACGACTCGATCAAATATTCTACTTTTTTACTTGAAATGGATGGTATCAATGACATGAATCAGGCTAAGGCCCATTTTAGAAGAGGGAATTGTTTTTTGGCCAAGAAACAGTGGGATGAAGCTTGCAAAGATTTTACAATAGCTAGTGAGAAGAACCCGGGAGATAAAGTTATTGTAGAGAAATTAAATAATGCTATGAGTTTGAAAGAACTTGAGAAGGAAAAGATAAAACAAAAATATGCCAAGTTTTTCTCTTAAACAAACAATAATCCCACAGTGTGGTATAAAAATTATGCATAAAAAATATTTAATACTACATGAAGTCATCCAAAATATTTCTGGGTGTTGAACTCTGACTTTCTATCTTTTGATTTGTACTTTCAGCTGAATTAGCATGCTTAGAATCCGAGTTGGGGTTACTATTAGGTGAAGATACATGAGGAGTATTTTTTTCCACCTCTGACCCCAAAATTGCATCTTCCTTGCGTTCAGTCGGTATCTCGTTTGCTTTGGCAGATACTGGATAATAGTCATCCAATATATTGCTCACTCTAGGAATATGTTTCCTATTGGCAAATATCTTAGAACCCGTTCCCGAAGGTAATTTATCATATTTTTTGAAGATACTAGGTCTGAGCCTGGTGTTTAAGGATCTGTCTACCTCAATTTCCTTCATATCCTGATTTGATAAAAGTGGGCTCTTCATTGTATCGTTTTTAATAAATTTCCAGTTTCGGACAAGTGACAGTGCCAGATAATCGCATCCCATCCTTCTCAGAATTTCTGCAACCCGTAGAACGAAGTCGTATTCCAGAGGAAGTTCCACATCTAAGTAACCCATAAAGTAATTGATATTTCTTGTTCTCAAATGCTCATATAATACTAGTAAGGCAGGATCTTGAACCAGGAAGGACTTGTTGACATGATCACTTCCATCCGGCACATCATTATTCGCCTCCAATTCGTTAGGATCCACAATCAATGCCTTAATAGCCACATCCTGTCGACGAAGTTTCCAGTATATAAAACTTGAAGTCCATTTATCATTCTGTACTATTGCTTTTGGAAGTAGTTGCTTGGTTAGTAATTCGCTGAGAATTGGACCATTGTCCCCCTCATACACTCTACAAACACCAATCGCAAGATCCATATCATTTACCTGCTTCAGTAATACGTTGGTACAATCTTTTAAAGAGTCACCCAGTAGGAAAAAACAGGCTGCATCCAAAAATCTGTGTTTACTCAAAAGGACAAACGCATTTTTGAGAGCTGCTTTTCGCCACCTGTCTTCTTGAAAGTCTTTTCCAAGGAAGTTTATCATTTTTTGCTTCTCTGAATTTCCTGAACAAATCCTCCACAAGCTCAATAATATTTGTTTTTTTTTTAGAGCAAGGTAAAATATGGCACATTTCGACGGGTCTTTTTTATTATCAACCATGAACTCAAGCTTTGCAATCTTTTCAAATAATTCCACCAAGCTTTCTTGTTTGGACCAATAGGCAATCTTAAATTCACAAGCAGAATTCCATGATTGAATTTGTGGTTCTATTTTGGTTAGTAAAATTTCTTTATTATCAGAATGTAAGGCCCAAGAGACATCTCTCATCAACAGTGATTTTTGGCGTTTTTTGTGGGAAGCAAATAATTTGAGCCCTAGTATAAATCGCAAACCATTGAAGTCAAGTACATTCTCCAGTTTCATAATATCTGAAATGGCACTAATTACTGTGACCAATGTGGATTGTTGGTGTCTAGTTAAATAAGGTAAAGTTATTCTTGTCAATTGCTCACACAAAAATTTTGCAACAGATTCTGTAAATGTAGGATAAGGATCTGGAAATACCTCCACCTCATATTTCGAATCGTCGTAATTTAAAAATTTATCTGGAGATATTTCGAGGTTAGAGGATAAATGCTCATAATCTTCTGATTTAAACGACAAATTTCTTAAATTTAAAAAAAGTTTCATCAAAATTTCTTTGACTAATTTCAATTTTTTTTCATATAATGCTTGTATCAAAAATTGAGGATGGTATACTGGTAGAGGACCGTTCAAAACACTGCTCAACTGGAGAATGTCATTGGAAAAAAGTTTTCTGGAACCAATCGATAGCCCTACAAAAGGATCATCGCTTTCAAAAAATCGATCCTTTATGTAAAATTGATTACCAGAAGCAACAACAAATGTAGCGTTCTTCAACCAAATAGAATCACCAATATGGTGTGCTGTGTGTGTTGTGATACCAATTTTTTCTATTGTTAAGTATGATGGATTGTTATTTGTATAATCGTATCTTAATTGAGTGTAGAGCAATGCATAATTTGAAAAACCAATGGAAACCATGCTTTGTCCAAACTCTGTGCTTGTCCAGTCGACATCTTTTATTTTGTCTTGAAAGTTTTCTTCATATTCCAATATAGCTCTCCTCATATCCCACAAATACATATTCTTTCCTGTTTCATCAACAATACAAAGCTTCCCATCAGATGACCCTCTGATCCGATCAGCATTCTTTATACCTGTTTTCAAAACATATGATTCAATCCAAGTTAGACTTGGAGGTGACGCATTGACGACAGCTCTAAAAATTCTGGTAGCACCTTTAGTAGTTATTAAAGATACAAGTGGTCTGTTACTGATGAATGTTTTGTGTACAGGATCAATAGACGAAATTCTGTATATGAAATCATCTTTGATGTCAAGATTATTAGCCTCAACTTCTGTAATTCCATGCTCCAAAGATATCTCTAATGCCTTAACAATACCATTTTTGTATATTATTGCAATATAATGGCGTTTGTGATTGTGCCTTTTCTCAGGGGTATTTACCATTAACAGAGGTCTTCCAAGCTCCTTGGTATCTTTCAAGATAAACTCAGCCCTTAAATATGACTCTTTACTGTCGTGATCTTTTGGAAATAAAGGACATTCCCAAGCCTGAATAATGTTCTCTTCTAACAGGCATATCACCAAATTTCCTTTTTCATGAACAACAGCCTCTGTGATTGATGACTTTGTTTTGATAATATTCTTTAACCGTAAAGTAACTCCAGATGGTATTTGTTGAGGAACCCAAATACAGTTTTCTGAAAACCTAGATATTGTCAAAACGGCTTCTCCATCACTGCTTCTTATCAGTCTTTGAATTGATTTGTTGTGGCCAGTCCATTTATTTTTCAAAACTCCGATGCTTTCCTTTTTCTCAAGAAAGAGATTAGCAAGTGTAACAGTAGATTGCCTAATTACGCCGTTCAAATCATGGACAATAATTGACAATTCATCTGAATGACCTTCATACGGTTGAATTTCACTAAAATTTAAAAAATCTGGATTTTCAACAAATGACGGCTTGTTTATTATTCTTGACGCAAATATATTCTTTTTCAAAGGTTTTGGTGGAAATGTGGATAGGTTAGTTAGAGAATAAATTGCAAATTTTCCTGTTGATGACCCTAACATAACCAAATCGGCGCAATTTTCCAAGCCAAAATCCTTTGGAGACTTATTTCCGTTTTTAATCATGTAATTAAGTAGCCATTCATCAACTATCAAACAGAATCTGTACTCTGTACCCAGTGTTATAGTACCCCAGTGCTGAATCGTAAATCCCGTTTCTAACTCATATGCTGACCAAACTCGCAGCTTTTTATCTTCTGATAATGTGTACAACACTTCCGTTGATTCATCTCCGTCCTGGATAGAGGGCTCGCAACCATTTCTTTTCCATCGGAGCGTTGAAACTGGGCAAGGGTGTGGCAGGAGGGTTAAGCTAAATATATCTTGTTCACCGCCTATGGAGATACGTTTCCAAACCTTGACTGTTCTTTCGTACTTACCGCAACTAGCTATCAGACTGGAATCTTCTGAAATGGTACAAATATAAACAGGTTTTGGTTGGCGTTTATTCCACAGTAGAACGGGTATGTACTCTCCAAACTCATCCTTTATTTTCCAAAAAGACAAGTAATTAGAACCAATTACCAATTCATCATTTTGACTCCAACACAAGCTATTCACGGTTGACTCATCATGAAATATTTTCGCACAGTAAGACCATTTAGGATTTTTCATTATCTGGTGGATTGGTTTATAAATCAAAACATAGTTTTGGCATGCAATTGCAATAAATCCATTTTTCGCATTTATAGATACGGCAACACAATCGGCCTGTAGATATATTGTTTGCAATCTTGTGAACTCGTTTGCCAGGATTATGAGGTTGTTCCCTGAACAATAAGCAAAAAGAGTGTGGTTCAGCCAAAAAACTTGACAAGTCGCCTGAGGAGTTGCATTCGGTTTTCCTGGGAGGAAACTGAGAGTCATAACCTTCTTATTTGAAAAACTGTGATCTCCTTGTTTAATTTCCGAGTTTATTCAAAAGTTGTTCCGATCGGACCCTTAATTTCAAGGGAAGGATTTTTAAAAGTGTAGACAAACTAAAGGTCAATAACTCTTTTAATTGGTCATATACCCTTCATTCCAGTCATCAGACTATCTTTCCGAATTGGGTTTTTCTTAATTATTTTTATTATTTTATAAAATCTTCTGCCGGTGGTTGCATCAGTAGCCTACCTACCTTACTGCACCAATCTTTTGCAAGAGCTAACGTATAAAGTTATACTTCTCCATAAAAAGGTCATTTTATTTCCAGGCATACAGGATCATCACATCAAGTACGTGAAACAATTGGCAGGAACCTTCAATTTCCCACAGGAATAAAGTCATTTCTTTGAACATATAAAATATAAGGTAAATCATGGGAGCAAGTTGTAAGGATCAGAAGAAAGCAGTGGCTATTTGTTTGCAGCGTTCTCCCTGTGTTATGATTGAAAGAAACACACCACAACAATGTCTTGAAGATCCAAACTTGAATAAAACTCTCCCTGAGCTGTGCTTGGCACAAATGAAGGCATTCATGGATTGTAAGCGGGGCATGGTTGATATGAGTAAAAGATTTAAAGGGAACGGTACACTCTCTACAGGAAGATACGATGAGCAGTATGAAAATCTTTGTAATGGAAATTTTGACCCCAGAGAGGAGCTTAAAAAGTTGCAGTTACTAAATGGAACACCTAAGGAATGAGGAAACAGCTGAACCCATTGTGTAATATTAGTCCACATAACGGATAGAAAATGGGATTGTTCAACAGGTAATACTATTTGATAGGCACAGATGGCATTTTATAAAAAAAAAGAGGGGCGAAAAAAGCTTAGAAGCTCAATAAGAACACTGGTTTTACAGTAGTACAATATAGAATATCGCTAATTTTTTAAACATGTCAATAACTAATCAATACAGGCCTTTACCTTGATGTTAAGAAGGGTCAATTGCATTTAAACTGGAGTTCAAGCCGTTGTGTCTTTTCCAAAAATAAACCACATTTAGATAACCTATGGGGCATTCAAAGTCCCGTTTTGACTTTCAATTGGTAGTGTTATTTTATTATTCGCCCATATTTCTTCTAACCCCTTTTTGAAGATATCAACATTATAATCTACAACTGTTAAACAGCTCTCAATGTCTGTGCCATCTGGTCTTATCAGGGCGACAAGCGCCAATCCTCTGATCATTTGCCGTAAGTATATTATAACACCACTGCTTAGTTGGGAAACATTTTTTAGCTCGATGGGCTTTCTAGTCCGCTGTTTATCATATACAGAGCCACTACCATTTAATTGCGATCTTTTATAGAGATCAAAAAGATCAACCGTGACGTCTACAAACTCAGCACAAACCTCATAAACTTGAACGTCAACAGGGTTAGAATCAGTTGACACATATATCTTCGAATTTATATCAAAAAGAAAGGATTTCTCGATTTTAGAGTGCTGGATAAGATTGTCCAACATGTTCTCGAGATAAGACAATTCTGGTATTAATTTCTGTACAATTCTCGAAAGAGCTTCGTAGATGGAATGATCAAAAATAGATGTTAGATAAAAAGATACTTGGACACCGTCCAAACCAAGCTCAAGAAGCTCTTCCCCTGTTCTCTGCATTATGTCACGTTGGGCATCAATCTTAAAATCTTCGCTCAGGCCGTCCACTTTGTGTATCAATACTTCAATGTTGATGGTTGGATTCACTTTGTAAGCATATTCAATGATCACTGCCAAATTTGTAATTGCATTCATGTATTCATCCTGTGAATCAATTACATATACTAGGGCACCCACACTTTTAAAAAGCTTTTCTGAATCATAACTTGGTTCAAAATAATTCAGTTGTCCTGGAAGCTCCATTACTCCCAAAACTATTAACGTTGAAAAGTGTTCCATAGTAGGGCTAGATGTTGATTCTAGGTAAAGAGTGTCCAAGGGTTGCATATTGTGAAACACCACCTTACATATAGATGATTTACCACCTCTTCTAAGGCCCATCAACAAAATCATTGCCTTTGAATCATCATCTTTTGCTTCTGACATGATAAAAGATCGAAGTAGATTTCAGTCGGGACTCTAAATATGTTGGTAGCTGCTTTGGTGTCTTTTCGACTATTGAATTTTTATTGAACATGTCGCGGAGTAGGCATTCAAATTTCATCCGCACTTACGGCGAAATAATTAATCACAACAGCTTTTAGAGAAGTTTATCAATGTAGAACAAAGAAAATTTGAAAGAGTGTGGTCAGAAAAGACTAAGTTGAAGCTGGATCACAAGATTTCATTCATTTACTAATGGTAAGACAAAATCCATTTGATCAGAAAAAGAATTTAATATTGGCTGAAATATTGTCTACTGAAACTGATGCCTCACCGAAAGGCACAATTGACACCTTATGTATCCCAATTATCGAAATGATTAATGAGCATCCAGATATGGTCACAACATCGTCGTGCTCTGGACGGTTAAGTGTGTTCTTAGAAGGTTCCAAGACTTTGAGCAATTCAATAAAGATAGGCGGAAAAGGAGATGGTGGCTCATGGCTTTTTATTACTCATGACTCCCAAAACATTGATGGATGGCTCAACGAATTATTAAACAACAAGAATAATATTGAATTTCAAGAAGAAGATTTGAATTTATTGGCTTTGAGTCAAAATACACGGTATATTCTATATAAATATGAACCATTTATTTTGCATGTGAAATGTAGATCTTTTGAAACAGCTGCAAAATTGTACAATACAGCCATGTCGTGCGGCTTTAGGGAAAGCGGAATTGGCTCTAATAATTTAGTTGGTATCAGAATTAATATACAAATGAACGTTCCTGTGGGTTATTACGAAGAGGAAAACGACAAAATAAGATTTATTGTAAATAAAAATTACTTGAAAGCTTTGGATGCAGTAACGAATGTCAAATTTCAGGAAAACCATTCCAAAATGAATCTGTTATGTTCAAAAATAAAGCATAACTTCTTTGAAACAGAACTTACAAAAAACATAGTCGAAAAGGTGCAGGAAACAAAGGAAGAACGGAGGAATAGAATGCGCACGGAAGGTCTAATGAAACAAAAACAAACTAGGCAAGAAGATAGAATGTAATTTATGTATTTATCTTAATTAAAAGAATGTATGTTTATTAACGATTACCTATTGTGAGTTCCATGCTTATTTTAACGAGAGCTCAAATAATAAAATAATACTTCTAAACGTAAATAGTAATTTTTAACAGATATTTCGTATATAACTAAAGACAAAGAGACTTGTCTTGGAAATGTTACTGTATTTCATTTCTCTAAAAATTAGTGACTGTATTGAGCTAATATTAGTAGTATCTATATAATAATAAGTAATATGCAAGTAAAATACAGTAATTTTTCATCAGACATATAAGATGACTTTAATCACTTAATCATCATCATCATTATCCATCAATGCATCAAACATGTTACTTGCAGCCATAGGTTGTTGACGTGGTTCTTCCTTTGGTGGAGCTTTTTGAGTATGCCTTATAGATGTAGATCTCGTTGTGATGAAATTATCCTTTGAAACAGCAGGTGGCTCTCTACGCGATGAACTACGACCACCCATAGAGTTATTATTAACACGCCTTGAATTGGATCTAGAACTGTTATTCTTTAATTGACGTTGTTTTTCCTCCTCTTCATGGATTTGCTGAATCGTCTTTGGTCCGTCCTCTTTTTTGGAGCTGTTCCAATGTTTTTCTTCTCTCAGTTCTTTAATATCTATCAATTTGAACTTTATTCTACTTGAAATCTTGGCATTTTTAATGATATCTTGTAAGGTATCAAACAAACTATCCAGAAGAACTGAACCCTCTAAGGTCAATTGACCAGTACTGAAGCTGTCTGTCTCAAATTGTTGGCCAACAGTATTTAATAATTCAACGACTGATTCCAATGTTTCTTCTGTTGGTGCATCCTTCAAGTCCTTCATCAATCTACGGAAACATTCAAACATCATTTTTCCTGTCAATAAGTTCAAACGGTATAAGAACCCAATGAAACGAACTAAACCAAGACCTCTTCTTTTTGCTGCAGCAAGCTTATAGTATTCATCAGACATCATTTCTGCTTCCATTGGCGTGCCATCCTCATTAGTGGGTAGCTTATCAGACCATCCTTTATCAAATTCGGTATGACATCTGGCGACTAAATAATGCAACACTAATTTTGGCCCCTTTTTACCTTCGTTTGTTTCATCTGTGATATCCTCATCTAGCTCCTTCACAACTTTACCGCACAGCTGTGCATACATCGACGACCAATGTGGTTCGTCACATGCTTTATAGAATATTTGTTCAATCACAATTTTCAGAGTTTCTCCTTCATTCTCCCACTTGGATTGGTTGGCAATTTTCAAAATGTCTGCCGAGATAGTATCGAACATTTCCAGCGTCAACTTGTTTAGTAATGATTTCATCTTTCTCTCAGCTTCTTCTGCATCCAGCAACTCTGTCACTCCATCAGGTGCCATTTTCTTTTCAGTTTTCTTAGACTTTGACTTTGGAACCCATCTATTCGCACTTGGAACTAGTGGTGCAACATCTTCCTTAGGTTCGTCACGTTCTCTTTCAACTGCAGCTCGTTCACGGTCTTTCCTCGATGTGTATGATCTATTTGATCTTCTGTCGTCCATCATTCTCTTGGATTTCTTCTTTGATGAATTTCTTGAACTAGATCTTCCATCCATATTCCTCATGGAACCGGACTTTCTAAAATCGTTAACACTATTCATACGACTTCCTGCACCAAACCTACCGTCTTTCCCTTTATTAGCTTTTCCCATTCCTGGAGGAATAACAATTTTGGATGCTGCTTTCTCAACCCAATCAGGATCAGGAGTTACCTTAACACGATCTTTGAATTGCAGTAAAAATGTTGGGCCGTAAGTATATTTGATGTGTTGTTTCTTATATTTTACGTCAGGAGCCTCGATTCCTTCTGGATACTTGAAGTTGTAGATATCCTCGATTGCATTTACCTCCTTCAAGCGTTGTAATAATTGAGAAACAGTAACAGTATTTGGATCCACTTCTGCTTTAACTTCCTCATTAGCTTCCTTATCAGTATGTGAACCAATTTCGCTGGAATTTTCATGGTCAGGTTCTGGAGTCACAGCCTTCTTATCAGCTGTGGTGATTGTATCCGACACATCAGCATTAGCGGAATTTTCCGTAGTAATACCCTTATGTTCAGCTTCTGCCAGTTCTGATTTGTTAGGAACTTCATCGACTGAAATGTCTTCAGACTTTTCAGAAACCTCTTCATTTATATTACTAGAATCCGTTTCCTTTATTTCTGAAGTAACTTCATTACTAGTATTTTCTTGCTGCTGTTGTTTCTTCAGTTTCAGTTTCTCAGCAAATGTTAGGTTTGAACTTTCAGGCGATGCAATCTCATCATTTGAAACTGCTGGAGGTTCTTCAAGTTTTGCACTTTCAGTCTCTTGAACAGTTTGTTCTTGTTTCACATCTTCAACTACTGTCTGTTTTGATTCTGAAGACTCCTCTGTATTTTCGCCTTCTTCATTTTCGTGAACCTCTTCTTGAACATTTTGTGGGGCCTCTTCCGCGACTTCTTTCGGAGTTTGTTCTGGAATCTGTGCTTGAGCTTGAGCTTGAGCTTGAGCTTGAGCCTCTTCTTGTTTCTTTCTTTCTAAAATTTCCTTACGTCTTTTGATTTGTTCTAAAAACTCTCTCCTTGTCCTTTCAGCATCGTCCTCTTGTTTATTAACATTTTCAGCAGGCGTTGATACTGGTGCTGACTTCTCAGCCAATGGAGCGGCAGGAACACTAACTGAGGCTGCAGAAAGTTCAATATCTGGTGTATTTCCTTTAGATAGGTTATGTGAATGCTGACCATGAAGGGCCTTTAAATCCAGATGTTCACCAGTTTTTGTAGTAATTTCAATCTTCTTAGTTGTCAAATTGACAGGAGTAGGCGAAGGAGAATTAGGTAACTTGACATTTTGATTCTGAGCATCAAGAGTATTCATGCCTTCTGCAGGCATTTGCATAGGGTATAAAAACATTTGGTTTGGATAATACGAGGGCCATTGCATATTCATCTGGGCAGCGTTCATACTATTTCTATTGCTTCTGTATCCACCAGATTGATGGTGTCTGTTAGCACTTCCGGTGTTTGAATTTATGTATCTGTTTCCATAATATCCAGAATTATAAGATTCATTGTTTTTATTGCCAGATCTTGAATTTCTTGTTTGGCCTTGTCTTCCGCTTGTATGAGCTTTACCAACTCTTGAACCATTACCTTGGTCATTGTGAGATCCTTTTGGTTCACCTTTTCCTTGGTATTGCTGAGGGGCAACTGGTACCTGAGTTTCGCCAGAAGCTTTTTCTACTGGAGCAGTACCCTCTACTGGTTCCATCGAAGGGCTCGAAGGCACTGACTTCGTTTCTTCAGTCATATAACCTTGAAATTATTCTGCCGAGGGATCGATTGACTTTTATTCAAACCCACCTTTATAACCCCAGGAGCTTAGTTACACAGGTAATCCTAATGAATAAGATAAATGACCAAAAATCAGAAGCGATTAGAGACTTTCCACTTATATCAATAGAAGCTAGGAAAGCAGATGGATAGCCTTGAGACAATAATATTGATACTGGACTAAAGCCTTAATGCTATTTCCTCTCCAAAATTTGAATCCCAAAAATGTATTGGTATTTAAACAAATCAATTAGAAGTCTCTTCAAAATTTGAAATTGGGCAGTTCAGTTGCTTGAGATGAGATCGCACGGACTAATAAAAATTTTCCTCAGTGAAGAAAGAATACCGGGAAAAATTTTTACCCTCGTAGACAACGACAATAGAACTTCCTGTGTAAAGGATACATCTACAAATTGGTTATATATTTTATGTTCTAGATAGTATGACCAGGGATGTGCAATAGACGATCAGGGCATGCAATATTCCTTCCTCATTTAAACAGTTTGGCCTCTGATATCGCTGTTTCTTGATTTTTGTTCATGACTTTTCCTACAGCTAGCTCGAAATCCTCCTGTGTTACATGAATTCTTCTTTCTCTCAATGCATACATACCAGCTTCCGTGCATACACCTTTAACATCTGCACCAGAGCAGCCATTCATCTTCTCGGCTATCTTCCTCAAATTTATCCCACGAGTTAAATTCATCTTTCTTGAATGAATTCTCAAAATTTCTGTTCTTGCAGCAACGGTAGGTGGAGGAAATTCTATTTTTCTATCAATTCTCCCAGGCCTTAGCAAAGCTGGATCTAAAATATCAAGTCTGTTTGTTGCCATGATTATTTTAATATTTTTCGATGTTTCAAATCCATCCAATTGATTCAATAGTTCAAGCATAGTTCTTTGAACTTCGGAGTCACCCCCACCGGAGCCCTCTACACGGCTCGAGCCAATAGAGTCGATCTCATCCATGAATATAATCGATGGTGCATGCTGCCTGGCCATTACAAAAAGTTCACGAACCATTCTAGAACCTTCACCGATGTATTTTTGAACCAACTCCGCACCGCTAACTCTGATAAATTTACAATCTGTATGATGAGCGACTGCCCTCGCCAATAACGTCTTTCCTGTTCCTGGAGGACCATAAAGAATAACACCTTTTGGCTGTGCAATTCCTAAACTTTCGAATAGTTCTGGATGCTTTACTGGTAACTCTATGACTTCTTTGATCTCCTTGATTTGTTTGGTCAAGCCACCAACCATATCATACGTAGAATCTGGTACCTTTTCGACCATCATTAATGAAACTAGCGGATCTGCTTTGTTCTCTAATATTTTATGCAACATATACGAGTCACTTTTTAGACACACCCTCTGCGATGGTTTCAAATCTTTGATATTAATGTCTTTTGAGATGTCAACAATGTACTTGCCCTCAGGTTGCACCTTAACTAGGACCTTTGTATCAGAAACTACTTTGACAACTTCACCAACATAGGACCCCGGCTCCTGTAGTAAACGTAATTCATCCTTTATGAAGCGTACCTTATCGTTTAGAGCGTTCCTTTGGGCCTCTAATCTTCTGAGATTCTCCGTCTTGGATCTTATTTTTATTTCTGTGTCTTGTATCTTTTGCTCAAAGTAAGGTTTGATGCCACTTTCGTGGACATTCAATGATAGCTTAGATGCCATGAGATATATTTATTGCAGAACTGAAAACACCTTTGAAAATTTTCCCTGGGATTTAAGACTAGGCGTCTAAAGATTAGTCCTTGACAATTGTATTCTTCAGATGGAGTACACCTCTAGTATATATATTTGCCACCTTAAACAAAGATGGAATATAATCACTATATACGTATACTTATCTTTCCTATTAAATAGTGTATGTTAACAAATTATTTACACATTCAGCTTATGGCAAAAAAAGGGATTGTAACGAATTTTGGATGAGAATACACTTTCGAAGCTCATGAAGAGTCTGTTTGTTACATGTGGTGCTACTGTACCATTTCCCTCGCTTATTGAAAGTGTAATCAATGTGGATTTTGTAAACAACTTAATTGAACAGAAATATAATCGAATAATAATACAGTACGGAGATGGGTATGCAGAAGATTTTCAAAATCTAATTCTTAAAATTGCTGGTAATCTTAATGTTAGCAATCTGGGTTTAGACAATGAAATTGAGCAGTATACGAGTTCCGTTCCCAAAAAATGGATTATTGAAGATCAAATTGAAGTTATTGCCTTTGCTTTTGCATCCAACATCCAGGAGATAATCAGGAACTTTGCAGACGTGGTAATATCCCATGCAGGAACTGGATCCATTTTGGACAGTTTGAGGTTGAACAAACCTTTAATTGTGTGCATCAATGACAAATTAATGGACAATCATCAAGAACAAATTGCAAACAGGTTTGAGAAGAATGGCTATGTTTTGGCGTGCTACGCTAATATCGAAGATTTACTAAAAAGCCTAAAAAGCATCAACAGTATTAAGCTTCAACCTTTTTCATCTTCCAAAAATGGGAAGTTTGAAAAATGTTTAATTAATTTGGTTTCTTGAGTAAATCATACAATTATTTAAACTATATCGTTGAATACTGTGCTAACAGTGATGCTGGTTATGAAGTGTAATAATTGAAAAGCGGGACAATTTTTGTATATAACCATATATTCGGGTACCGGTATATTAAGAATCTAGAATGACGAGAAAAATCCAGACTACCTCAAAAACTTAGCTGTACAGGCGGAGTATTTCTGCTATTACCAGAAATTTCCAACGATCCAGAAGACACTAAAAGAAGTAGAGGTAATGACTTCTAAAGATTTTAAATAGTTCAGCTTAGGACTGGTGGCGAAGATATAAAATTTTTAAAAAGAAGAGTAATATATGTGATTACATATTTTGTCACAAAATAACCAAACACCAAAATATGGGAAACTTTTAATGTGCAGCCCCTGTGAAGGTCAAATCAGCTATTTAAAGACACTATCCTTGCATGTCTTTGTTCCAGTTCAATAGCTTGCAGTTCCTCTTTTCTAATCATAGCTTGACGAATGTTATCACCTAGTGCTGAAAACTATTAAGTAACAAGGAATAACAATAGTAAATGGCAGCTTTGCAATGTATGCTTAATTTAAAGTTGGAAGCTACTGGTTGAAACTGATATTTTTCAAACTTCATCAAAAATAAATTACCGAATACTTTTGTTTTTAAATGCTCAGATAGATATGGTTCCTGAAGTTTTTCCTAGATGCTAATAACAACTGTTTCAAAGTCCCAATAATATTCTAATAGTGATTTAAACTTTCTCGATTTCAAAATCCAACATTCAAAATATATAGTGTCATCAATCAAAATACTCCTCAATGTTATGATCAAAAAGCTCTTAGCTTTCAGGCTTTTCCTGAAACAAATCATCTGTTATTTTTTGCAATTCTCATCCCGAGCAAACCGAGTAACATCAATTTGTTTCTCTACGAATCTTAGAAATGTCTTTGCTAGGTTATTCCAAAAAATCGTATTTTTATTTTTGTTTAGGGTAAACTTCATTTCATACCAACTTACTAAACAGAGAAGGTGTCTTTAAATTTTCAGAAAAATTTCCATTTATACGGTTATTTGTAATGTCCCAACTAGAAATTTGAAAATATTCATCAAAAAGCATGATAAGAATTTTCGAAATAGTTCCAAGCAATTTTTTAAAAAATTTACAGTGGAAGTTTATCGCATTTTGAACCGCAGATTCGAAATGTAAGTTGAGATAAGCTATGGTACACTTGAGATAACCTTCCATGCTATCTACAATAAAAATCACCACCAAAATGTTATGTTAGGGGTTTCACTAAAAAAACAATGGATATGTTTTTGCCAAGTATCAGAATGTAACCCTAAATCTTGATAGATCAAAAGACTTAATTTTGACTTTGATTTCCAAAAGACAGATTTTTTATTATCAATTTTGTATATACTATAATCACACATAAAGTGTTTGAAGAATAATAGGACAACTACTGGGCGTATTTGGCGGTCCGAAAAAAAAAAGAAATATTAGCTGTTTAATTTTTTTCGAACGTTCTATGAAATTACCATAATCAGTTGAAATAACATTTTAAGATATTTTCTGCTTTTTTAATGTTATTATGTCAAATGGAGTTTTATTTTATTCTGTTCTAGTTTTTGAAAGGTCTTTCAATTGTGGAGGGATTTGTTTATTTTAGGTTATTGCAAGTAGTGTTGCATATCCTGTATTATTCTTTGAAACCACACGAAAAAGGAATTTAATATATTTTATTAGTTTATGGGGTGCCAATAATTTGGAAAAATGTTTCTAATACATATCGAAAATTGAATTACTTTAATTGAAAACCCTTTCAACTCCTCTGTTAATAATAATAGATTAAAAGGATTTGCATAATAATAGTCTGCAAAATCTAGAACTTGGTAACCTTCGAAAACAATCGAATTTGTTAATTTTCATAGTCAAAACCAACTTCTTCATTATTTTTTACCCCGGCAATATCTATATTAAGAAATAATCTAAGACTGACAATCAAGACAATCCAAATATTAAGCTTCTGATGAAGTAAAATCAATGTTAAATTTGCTTCAAAACTAATATTTGTCAGTATATATATACACAATGTTTTTTGTTGCTTTATTAGAGCGTCCTAGTAATGCTTACTTATATTTTTCAAACTTCCTCATGCAAACCAAGGTTATTACGAGTTTTGCGATGTTCAGGGCAGTATATATTTTCTTTTTTGCTCTATCTGTGATAGCTCTAGAAATCAAAAATAATGAAACTTTTACAACCCCGTTTTCCGAATCAGAAAACATTCATGTTCTGAAAGGTGGAACATTAATCTTTGAAGGTGTGGACTTAGAAGCTCCGATTTTCAATGCAAAGGTGCTGAATGAAGGAAATATTTTTGTGAATCTAGATTTTAAAGACCATGATGCACCAAAGGGAAGCAACAGTACTTACGAAATCACGTCAAATGGGACAGCTATCACTAATCGGGGTAATTTTGAAATAAATGTTAGCAAAAAGAAATTCAACGGTAACTTCATTTTACAGGGTGAGGATTTTGAAAATTATGGCACATTCAATATTTCAGCCAATTTATTCGATTATGGTCAGTTCAATTTTACATTTCCAGTTATAACTAACGAGGGAATAATATCACTAAATGGGGTCAATAATAAAAGCAAATTTCAGATCACGCAGTCTGTGAAAAACGTAGGAAATATTGAGTTACACGAAAGCACTTTTCTTTTAATCAAAGGAAATCTAACAGGCTCTGGTGAGATGAAAATAAACGACTTTTCTGGACTTCACTATGAAGGACAAAACGATTTGATTGTATTGCAGGATTTTAATTTAGGTAATGATGAAGCTATTAAACAAAGTCCATTTTTAATTGTAGAAAGACCTGCATTATATCATATTGAGTCTGCATACAAAGATTCAGTGATATACATGCACAACTTAGGAGAGCCATTTTACGATTCTTCTTCTGGACTTTTGCAATTTGAATCTGCAAATGGAACATACACGTTTTATTTTCAGAGATGTATCAATGCAATGGATGTGAATATGAACTTCCACATACCTACTCATTTTGGTGTACCCGGGGACTTTAGATGGGCAGATGTTGTATTTCAAAGAGATATACTACAAGACGGCACCTGTCCAGGGAGTAGTTCTGAAGAATCACAGTCAAATAGTGGATCGACTACTTTCAGCGGAAGAACCACCCTAGGAAGTTCTACCAAAAGAAAGAATGATGCCCAGGCTTTAAGCTTTGATACTTCTAGTCTTTTTTGGTTTGTAATTCTCTTCTTCTAATTTTGAATGGCCGAAAACCACAATGGAGTTAAAAATCTACCTATGAATTATAGAGAAAGATTCTCTATAATTTATAGAGTTATTATTAAGAACTACAGTGTTTTTTTATAGCATAAACTGTTTTAGTGAATAGCTAGTGGTTGATTTAAATGCTACTAGATATTTAAGTAATGCGTTTTTGTAAAGGGAATGAAAACCATATAGCTATTACCATCTCTCTTTTCTCATTAATAAAGGTAAACAAATATCAAATGATAGTATCCAGAAATGGGCCAATAAAACGGTGGTCAAAAATTAACTTTTATATTTTCCTATCTTTATTGAGATTTTGTTTTCTCTTGATGCAAGAAGAAGTTTTGGTAAGGTTTTTTGATGTTTCCCTAATATTTCCTAGAAATTAAGCTCAAAAGAAATGAATAACCCCATATTAAGAGTTTTTTTCTTTTCAAAAAAGAGCCCTAATTTGCTGAACATCAGACTATACAATTTTGAAATTAATAACTTTTTCTTGTCACAAAGATATATTATTGTTTGACAACAAGTTTTGTCGTGGCTAATTTGATGAAAGTTTTACTCTTTAACCTATTTTAAAATATGCCGATGGAGGTTACTCTACTTCTTGTTTTGAAGTGTTTAAAGTTTTGTAATAACTTACATTGAAGTTACCAAAATTCATGTAGTTGTCTTTTGGGTTTTGGGTTTAAGCTTTGGGTTTTGTATTTGATGATTTTTAGTTTACAGAGTGTAATATCAAAATATCGTTTAAAAATGTACCCGGTTTTAAAGCTAGAAAATAATTCAGGAAAGAATCATCTTTAATTACCTACCACCTAGCAAATTTCCATGAAAGCAAGAAAGAAAGAAAGAAAGAAAGAAACTGTACTTGATACAACATTACCTCCCATACCTAAAACATTATTCAGTGATATGTGTACATATGTGAATCATTTATCGATGTTGAAAAAGAATGCTTTACTATCAAAACAGTACTTGTTTCAGATGATACGGGTCCTGTCTACAAATTTTGTTCGGCAAAAGAATAAGTAAACTTACCTTGATATTTCTATATTATTCAGACTTCTCCGAATGACCACATATGTTTTTGGAATCTTCCCTTTCTTTATTTACTGTAATATGTCTTATAATGATTTTTAAACATGAAGGCTACATTTTTATATTTGAGAATGATACATTTAGTTTGTGTTATGACGGAAACCAGTTCTAAAAATACAGCAGGAAAAACTAGGGCAGAACTACTTTGGTAGTATTGATAAATTCTAAACATCAGTTGTCTAGGTAGCAGTCATTTCCTGAATACAAAAAATTCTTTCAAGATCTTTTGTCCTAAAACATTCCTGCCAGAAATATAATAGACATACGGAGTTAGAAAATAGTTTTACAAAGTTCTAAGATAAAACCAAAAATTAATTTTACCACTTTGACGATCTAATTTTTTAGAAAGAAATTTTTTTAAATATGGAACTACTGCTTTTATTCATCATAATCAATATTGCAATCTTGCAATCTTGCAATCTTGTGAGGAGGAAGCAATGATGTAGTTGAAGGAGAGATACGAAAAAAGATCTATGATTGTTTTCCAATTTATTTTTCTTCGTTTGTGTAAGCAATAGCTGACAAATTTTGTTTTTAGGAAGCCTTTGGATGTAAAAGAAACGTTGTATTTTCACCGACGGATTAAAAGAATGTTTTTTTCTAATGCCGTTTTTTTTTTTCTGTTAAATCAATCCCAATTGTTTCCTACATTCGATATTAATTGCTTTTCAAATGAAAATGCTTCGTAGTGATTTTCGCACCTTTGAGTGGTGCACCGAAAAAACTGAACAACTTGTACTGAAAAACAAGTTAGCACTTTGTTTGAAAGTAATCAAAACAGTTGATGAATATAACAAATGCTGAAAGGGACAAATACCCCATAACAGTTTTAGACATGTTTGATGCTTCATTCATTGATTTTCAAAATAGTTAAAGTTCAAATTAAGGAGGAGATTAAAGTAGTGTCAATTTATGTTGTAAAGCACCTAACCATTGACTACAGATGAAGAGCAAATAGAAGAATTGATCCAGTTTGCATCTGCATGGATAGGGTTTATGAGAAATTAAATACTCTAATGATAAAATACGTCATCGCTTTTGATTACCCGATTAATCAATTCTAACTTCACAAGGTCCTACCAATATTCCGGTGTCTAAAGCTATTTTGATTTACACTCGCCTATCTTTTTAAATCAAAACGTTGAGTTCATCACAAGTTTTCAAATTTAGATTGAGTACTAGAAAGATGTGACGCAAGACGTATTTCTTTTTACTTTACTCTGATAACTAACAATGAGATTCTGCAACAATGGCAGAAAACTGAAGAATATTATAGTGAACTTTCATTCCTTATGTCATTATTGTTTCTCTCGATAAAGAATGCCATGGCACTATAGCTTATGCATATGGTGTTCGAAGTAGTTTCTACCGCCGGCCTTTAGTGATAGAACACAAAAAACCACATTTCAACCCATCTTTTTATCAACGGATTCATTTTTGATATTGAATGGAAATCTCGAAGAATTGTAAGGACTATATCTGTATTTGGAGGAATTTATGGATGTATAAATGAATGTTGGTTTTGGTAGTCATGTTCTCGAATATTAATTAGTTACACCATGCTCTTGAATTTCGCAATGTTCTACGGTAAAAGGAGATCTAATTAAAATGACTCCTATACAAATAATTTTGGTAAATTTAATTTTACTACCGACATTCACACTTTCTGAAATCGTTCAGGCATGTTTACCGGGAAGTAAGGCCAAACATGGGCTTCAAGTTGATTTTTACAGTTATGAGTATGGTGACTCTGTGACATATGCAGATCTCAAATATATGGGGGGTGGTTATGCCGAAAATACATACTTAGGAACCACTGATGGTATAACTAAACCAAGTATTAAAGCTTGTAAAAACTGCTACAACAAACCGGTATGGAATTCAGAAATATTTGACTTTTACACGACACCGACAAATCTTACATTGGAAATGACCGGGTACTTTCGCCCGAAAAAAACAGGTAACTACAGATTTTTGATGGAAGATATTGATGATTCTGCCGTTTTACAAATTGGTAATGGAATTGCATTTGATTGTTGTAAGCAGTCTGTTGTGATACAAAATTCAGAATTTACAATCAATGGTCTTAAAAAATGGAATGAGCCCCCAGCTGAAACAGAGAAGACCTTATATCTGGTTAAGGATTATTACTACCCACTTAGAATCATTTTTTGTAACGCAATAGAATTGGCGGCTTTTAGTTTTACAATCCAGTTCCCTGATGGCTCAAAGAAAACGAGCCTTCACGGGTACTTATTTTCTTTTGATGACACACCAGATCAAGCCGAATGCACGATTGAATATCCTTTTACAACGACGCGCACTTCAACGGTCACAACGGCTTGGACGAATCACGAAACTAAAACAATAGGTACAGGCACTTCATACTATATTGGAGAAGATGGTACCACGACTCCACAGATCTTGTACACTATCGCCACACCCACAACCATCACACCTTCCATCACAAGCACAGTCAAGATTCCAGGATCTGGCACCGGTAGTCTGGCTGTCGGGACCCTGACAACCACAGTGACCGGCGAGGACGGCAAAGAGACGCCGGAAATCATAGTGACTGTAGCGACACCACCCATCTCGCGGACAAGCACCGTGAAGATTCCAGGATCTGGCACCGGTAGTCTGACTGTCGGGACCCTGACAACCACGGTGACCGGCGAGGACGGCAAAGAAACACCAGAGGTTGTCGTCACGGTTGCAACACCACCCATCTCGCGGACAAGCACCGTGAAGATTCCAGGATCAGGCACCGGTAGTCTGACTGTCGGCACTCTGACAAGTACCGGTAATATATTGGTTTTTGATAATTGTTTTACTGAAAGTGCAGAATTTGGATGTACTCCGAATTCTGTATTGGTAAACTCCAATGGCAATGTTTTGGTTGAAACGGCTTCTAGTTTTAAGGAGGTTGGAACTTCCTCTCATTCGAAGGTAATGGTACTTTCAATGGATTCCACGTTCACAGACAATTTATCAAGAAGTGTTAAAACTAAAACAATGAAACCCAAGCATAATACAAATAGCTTGCATATTATGACTACTGTTCACTTTGTATCGGGTGAGATGAATACAAATTTCTTGAATCCTCAAGTAACAACAAAAACAGTACTACCTACTAGTGTATGGAATCAAGATTATACTGGACAGTTGTCACTCACATCAGTTGGTATTCAAAATGAACATCAGGAGATAACAGCAGTGGAAAATCTAAAAACTGGTATGAATACTCAGAATATTGATATAAATACTACAGAAATGTCTGAAACCAGAGTGGGGCTTCGAACGTTGGTTTCCCAAGATTCTGTTGGGAATGCGGCTAAGCATAATATTAATACCTTTTTATGGTGTCTGCTTATTATTTTATCATAATTTAAAAGGATTAGCTTTTTGTAAGAATCTATATTTGCCAAAATTCATCAAAAGAATTACAGGATACAAGAAAGAATTCAAGTCGGATATTGATTGGATTCGGAGCAATAAAAATTTTAAATTAAATATTCTTAATTGCTTATCAATTGGCTTCTACTGCAAGAATACATAACGACACCAATATTTTGATGATGCTCAAATTAGTTGGATATATTGAACACCATTTCTAAAAATTTCTATTTCCTGATATCATTTGCAAATAAAGTAGTATAAATTTTGTTAATTACTTAAAAGAACAATTATTTGTGGAGATATTTTGTGTTTTTAAACAGTTTGACATAACGTAACTTTATTAGCTAGATTTACTGGTATTATATCTTCTTTTGTATCCATTAGATTACTATTCTTGAACAACCATAGCAGCATAGAATAGAAACCCTAGAATTGACCAAGGCTATACATTCATCGTTTAAAGGTTATGGACACTAACTAAATAGTCTTGTAACTGCCTAAACCGAATTGGCTATACATTATTTTTATACATAAGAGATATTTTTGACATATAACCAAGGCTAATGTTAATAAAATTGTTGGGGCCTAAATATTTGAACTATTCAAAATTATGAGATGTTTAATTGGCACCACAAACAAATAAATTTCGATTTTAACAACTAGTACCTAATATCATTTACACAGGCTTTACATATAATGAATATAGTAGTAAGATAAGTAAGCACTAATGGTTTTTCATTTTAAAGGAATATATCAATATCCATTTAGTTTTTGGCTAATTTATGAAACCACCGCAAACTACAGTACAAGAAAAGTCACACTTACACTAGGGGTTTACACTACCCAATAGGAAATAATTACCAATGGAATGCTAAATCAACTTGGCTATATCATCCTATAAATATATGGTATTACATTAGTGCTATTTCTTGACCCTTTAAGTGAGTTCTTTCTAACTGGAAGAAAGGCTTCTTTCAATTGGACCAGACTGGCCAAACAGGAGACTCGCAGGTGCTAAAAGTTACCATCTGGTGATCGGCTAAATATTTTGGATTATTGGCTCCATAACATCAACTAATGTATCGAAGGAGCTTAAATGGCCCTTATCTTGTTAAGCTATTACTATAATATTCAACTAAGAAGAAAACGGTCAAGAGATTGGTGGCCGCAAATATTGAAAAATAAAATATAACCCAAATGACCCATTTCTCAGACATTTAAAAAATTTCCCTAGCCCTATTTTTAAGCGAAAAGAATTGGGAGGTTGCCAAAATACTTCTTTCTCTTAATTTATCAAACTGTACACGTCTTTAGTACACCTGCTTTTATGGGAATTTATTCTGGGCACGTGAAGTATGTCGAATTTGCAATCTTGCCCCTTTGTACTTTGCTAGACTGCCAAGAAAAATAATTCGATATTAGAGAGTCAAAGAGGGGGCCACAACAGGCCTCATAATAAACTTCATAAGACATTCGTAAGAACAAGAAGAGCGTCAACAAAAAGTTTAAGTGGTATTATATGATCCATAAAATGATTTCTAGTGATATTGAAGCGGGTTTTGCTAAAACGACAACTACAGAACAAAGAAATGGTAGGTCTAGCACGGAGTCTTATAAAGCGGAAAATGGAATTCTTAGTGTTATGATAGAGGAATATGAAGGCAAGATTGCCCGAAAAACTTGGTGGATGATTTTTATATTGGCAATATTTTACTCTATATCGTCACTAACTTTCATTTTGACATTCCAATCAAATTGTACAAACGACGACGCTGAGAATAAAGTGGTTTTAGGATGCAAATTTCAAGGATTGAGGGTGTTCAATTTCATTACGTCTGCTCTGTTTTTATGGTATGTTGTATTGAAATACTGGAATAGAGTTATCAGAAATGAATAGGTTATTCATTTTATTTTATTTGACTACTAAGTTTGCCTGAATGATTTTGTCTTTTCTGTTATTGTGCAACAGCCTTTCTGTAATAGAAGGCCTCAAATTCAGACTGAAAATATGCAATAGTTGATCAAGATAATATGACATATTAATATTTTTCAGCTCTGACTTTTGTTGGACAGAAGTAAGTGACATACCGGAAGACACGAACATTTTACTTTCATCCAGGATTAGTTCGCCACATAACTAGCTGTCCCAATATCTATTAGAGTCAAGTTCTACCTATGTGCTCAAATCGTTTCTATTAATCTCCAGGATCAAAAGTAATATTCTGGAGCCTTGGACAGGAGTTCTAAGTTAGTACTAAAAGGAACAGTTATAAATGTACACGAGTAAAGAAATATACTTGTACCTGCATATTGGAATATTCGAATATAAGTAAGTGGCTTGTGAATATGATAAGTTTTTACAAGTAGTTAGCTAGAAAATCAGTTGCAGATCAAAATAGCTTAGAATAATGATCCCTCGCCAATTAAGGGCAGGCAAAGGAGAACATATCATTTATAAGAGTTATTATCAAGGACGTATCTCGCATGCTGCATGAATATCAAGATAATGCCATGAGACAAAACAAACTATGCAAACCGGTCATAGACCTTTAGGCAGCCAATCCTGAAAATTATAAAGTTCTAACTGATGATGACCAACAATGACTGGTACTCAAAGATAACAACCCACATCAACGAAGTATTGTACTATCTTTGCGAATATCTAATGAATGGTGAAAATGATACTTCCGAAGAAATGATAGCAAAGACAGTACACACCTTCAGCTACTTTTTGAACGAGCACTAGACATCATTTCCAAGACATGCGTACCAGGAGGCAATAGCTGAGTTGAACACTTCTACCTCTCCAACCAGAGGTAGAGATATATTTGTCTAACTGAAGCGAAGTTCTCTGAAAAGGATAGAAATTTTTTCAGGAAAGTACCTAGTAAAAATGATATTCTAAGAAATGACCTTATCGGCCCCTTGGCCAGGTTAAGAGAACTTAGATCTACTCTCTTTACATTTCCGAATGAAAGATGAAATAAACAAACCGAAACGATTTCTTCTACAGTTAAAGGCAAAAAATAGTTTTCAGTAGTAGAAGATATGGCCCTATTCTATCGACGCATATGTTAAAAATATACCCCAGTCCCTGGAAGCCATACGGAAAATTCTTCAAAAACCAATATCCTACATACGTATGGGGTATTCTAACAAAATTGTATATAATAGAACAGCGAAGCTGTGAAATCTTCCTGTCATGAAGAAAGACGTATACATACTTTGTCCAAAGTACCAAATTTCTAAATCTAGTACACAAAACAACACAGAGACACTCACGACAATCGGCCAACCACCAGAAGTGGTTCCTTTTGGTATTTCTGGACCCTTTCGGTATAATGATTGTGTTTGGGTAAGGTACATGTTCACCATTATGGATACAAAATTAGGTATTAGCATGTCAATCTGTTAGCCAAGAAATCTGATGCAAATCCGAAAATCAAAAGTTGAAAAGCGAGGTCTGAGCGCCACTTGCAAAAAAAGGTGGACACTATGAAATTTGTGCGTACTGTTAATGGCCTTGAATTTCATAATCAGGATATGAAATAGTACTATCGAGAAAAAGGAATTTAACATCAACTAGCAATTCCTTATTTTGGTTATCAGAACAAAGCTGTAGAAAGGCGCATCAGAACATCTTAAATAATTCCGCTATCTTTCTTTTTATGGTTTTTGTGCGTACTTTTACATGGAGAGCAATTGATTATGAGAGTAAAGCCAGAACATGCTAGATTAATCAAAACAGAAGAATAGTCCACTACAAAGAACCACAAGATATGATTTTCAAAACAAACCATGTTGAACTGAAATCTAAACTCGAGAAAGTTAGTTTCTATGACAGTAGAAATGAAAAGTAATACAGTAATGTTCCCCGATCTTTCTTTAGTGTTATACCTTACCAACTTAGCTAACTTAGTATGGAATAACAAGACGTATATTATAAATGTTTTCGGTTTACAATAGTTCCTAATATGATAATACAAGCATTAACAGTGGCAAATGATGAAAGAATATACCCACTGAAATGCCACCCCAGAGTAATTTCAATGGCGAAAACGACCGCTCTTAAGCATTTGTTCAATCGTATGTGTCGAGACTACAACTGATCACTATCTCATACAGGGGTCGCTATTTTCGAAGCTTGACCCTTCAAACTTGATGCTTCCAAGAAAAGGACTGGCTGAATAAAATTTTTGCGTTTGCCACGTATATCCATTTTAGTCATGCCTAAAAAAAGATCTTGGAATGAAATAGGAAAATTAATTCTCGGGAAAGAGAAAAAATAGGGTCCATATAAATGCGGATGAGGTCAATCAAAGGATGTACAGAGATATGCGACAAAGTGTCAAAGAGATCTCTTTGTGAGTGTCTTATTACTGGGCCAAACAAAAGAAAGCAGTGAAAAAAGAGAAATCAGAATAAAGATCATTAGATTTATAATGTTAGGACATCAATTAATGGCTTTAGTTGGACTGACAACTTCTCATGCTTTCAATTCACAGGGAGAGAATGGACTAAGAGTCTTGAATTTATCTTTCGATAAACTTTATGGGAATTCGTATCATGAAGCCTCTATAAACAATAAGCCGATGGTGCAATTGAAAAAGAGATCTGACGGGTTTGAGGAAATAGAACTAGCCAATCACTTGAACTTCTATAGTGTTGATTTAGAAATTGGAAACCCACCACAAAAAGTTACTGTTCTTTTGGACACAGGCTCATCAGATCTATGGGTTACAGAGGCAGGGAATCCATATTGTGGACAAGTCACAAATGATAATTCAAACGAGGCCTTCAAAAAGTTAGCTTCGTATAGTGTTAACGATATTCCAACAGTATCACTCGTAAGTGACAGCGAAGCCACAGTTGACTGTAAGATGTGGGGTACTTTTCAACCAAACCGCTCTTCCACTTTCAAGTGGAACGATACTTATCTAGACACTGGATATGGTGATGGAAGTTTTGTTAAAGGAAGGTTTGGTATAGACAATGTTGTAATACAGGATGTTAATCTCACAGACCTGACCTTTGGAGTTGCAAATGTTACCAACACCACTATGGGCGTTTTGGGAATTGGATTGCCAGTTGCTGAAGCTACAGACTTTGATGCCATAA